>LR750592.1:200888-302282 GCA_902729485.2 Mus minutoides | reverse complement strand
TCCATTTAGTTTGATGTTGGCCACTGGTTTGCTGTAGATTGCTTTTATCATGTTTAGGTAAGGGCCTTGAATTCCTGATCTTTCCAAGACCTTTATCATGAATGGGTGTTGGATTTTGTCAAATGCTTTCTCAGCATCTAAGGAGATGATCATGTGGTTTTTACCTTTGAGTTTGTTTATATAGTGTATTACATGAGATCATTGTTTTTATTCTCAAAGATTTAAGAACACCAGCCCTTCCCAATCTAGACAGAGAGAAGAGGATAGATTCCTGCCTCAGGAACTCCTTCCTTCTGGTTATCTGCTTCCAACTTACCTGCATGTTCCTGAGATACTGCACACTGCTGGTCTGAAGGACATACCCCCTTTGACAAATGACAGTGCACTCCATGTGACCTGGGCTACTCGAGGTACAATTCACCATGTCTGTATGATCGAGTAGCAATGGCACACATCTTCCCTCTTCTCCACAAGGTCGTTGAGCACAGCTGAGGACGACAGAATCAGAAGCCTCTTAGGATGAGCTAAAACAGCAGCAATACACATATTTGAAAAATACACCTAAATTGTGGAAAGATTTTCTACACAGCCTAAATGGAATTCATCACTTTGTTCTGTCTCACTGAGAACTATGAGGCATGATAAAATTAAACCGTGACAGCTGACTTTCTGTGGCCTTCCAGGAATGTCAATGATGATTGGATGAGGTAAAAATGAGTTCTTGGTGTTCTAGACAATATCTGAAAGCAATAGGCCAAGGAATGATGCTTGAAACATTAAGCAACAATATTTCTATGTCCCAAGCAATTGGAAAAGACTCAAGACTAACCTCCAGGATAGAACCTGGAGATCCCTGATTTCATCAGGCATTGGCCTTTTAGATGACTGAAGAAGTCCTAGGTGCCTGTATGAAGGGGTTGAGTATCAGAGATCATAGACTGATTGACATGAAAACATTCCAATTACTGGTACATATCACTAAAGAGTAGCACAAGCTAGGGAAACCTGACAGTGTGAATTGAATCCCCATCACATGCTTGACATTGTGCCTGAGACTTCCTGAGATATCTCCCTAGCAGAGAATTGCTTCTTGGAGCAGTAGGACCATTCATAAGTAGCCCAAGAGATACACAGACCTTCCAAGGTTCAAAAGGATTCATCCTGGACTATAACAGCAGCAGCAATGCTACAGAGAAGAAGGCAAGAAGAGTGTAGATCCACTGAAGGGGAAAGAGAGTTTAACTAAAGCATTAGCATCATACTTCTGTCCTGGCTTCACCAATTGATACTTGCACCACATAGAGTGAGTTATTCACACCCTAATGTTTCAGATCCTTCCCTCAGTGGAGAACATTTATAGGGTCCACATCTTCCAAGATTGAGACTGTTACAAGCTTAGCCCCTTTGCTGTCCTGCTGACAAAGGTCCAACCCTATCTCAGTATGTTTCCCATTAGGCTCCTTTCCTTTTTATTTCTCTTACTTCCACACTTTTCTTGAGTTTAATGAGATTTCTAAAAGGCCTTCCTTCTCCAAGAAGTAACCCTTCCATACTTACTTTCTTCAAATTTCTTAGTAGAAGTATAAAAAAATAAGTTCTTTCTAATAATCAATTTACTTGATTTTATTATATGTGAATTTTCTTGTTCTTAAATCACTTAATTCATTTACTCATCCATTTACCCACAAGGCAAATATCATTTGACTGTATCCTTAATATCACAGCTGGAGCATGAACTTCTTGAAGAGAAATACTTCTTGTCCTATTTTAAATCACCATATATTTGGCTATAGTAGATATAACAAAAGCTTGGTTAATTAAATCTATTCCTATTTCAGATAGCAAAGCTAGTACATGTTATTAAAATGGAAAATGTGTTAAATCACATGAATTATCCAACAATAATTCAACCATTCTTCCCCCAATCATTCATTCACTACTAAACACAAAGTGTTACAGACCCAGAGTCCTTACCATAACTGATACTATGTTAGAGGAACCATTTGGCCAGCATATAGACCCCAATACCTTCTAAAATAGGAACAAAGACCTAATCCATTAAAGACCTAGTTTATAGTTCCAGGATCCAGAAATGTCCCTAGATGTACTAACCTTACATTTTGGCTTCTGTAGTTTAGCTTCCCACTAAGTGTTCTTGCTAACAAAAGTGTGTCAACCAGGGTGTGATTTTTGTGCATAAAAGTTAGACAATGGTGAGGCTCAGCATTGCATGATTTGGGCAAATTCTCCATGCAGCTACCAGCAGGCAATACAGACCTTCTATTTGACTGTAGCAGTATCCATTTGTATGGGTTATCACACAATAAAAGGACATATTCTTTGTAAGACATTAGACTAGCATTGGTGGTATGATTGGTGGTATAGCAAAGACTGTGCCCTTAGGGAACTCACTCTAGTGAGAGAGTCTAATATGATAACATATTTTCTTACCCTTGCTCTCCTTGCCAGTGATGAGAATCACTAGAGAACATAGCTATCAATCATCATCAATGGTGTACTCTGCTTGCCCTTGGCTTGTATTAGTTGTCAATGACTTTATCTGACAATTGAACTAAGAAAGTAGAAAATAAAATGTCATCAAATTTGTATATAGGTTTTACCCTAATTGAGAGTTGGTTTAAAAGGCAGTAGCCCCTATAGAGGTAGATTTGATATGTGATAAATGGCTACCCCTGATACATGGGTTAAACACTATTCTAGTGACTTTCTCATTTCTTCTATGCATGCCTGAGAGGTATAGTGTGAAAGAAGTAAAGATACATTATGTGAAGGGATCTTTTTGTTGTCTTATACCATAGCTATTCCCTATGATAATATCACATCCATGCATCCCAATGAAAGAAGAAAAATAAGCTGAGGAAAGGGGATTGTTAATTAATAAGTGTGAATTCCCCAAATCCAATGCTGACCAGATGATATGCAATATAGAGAAGGAGGCTGTCTCTGAGTGATATTTAACATCTGAATAAGGGAGTCAAAACATGACTGTCTTTGGGATGAGATCAGAATTCTTCCTTCACAACGTCAAAGAACTACAAATCTATAATGTTACTCATTATCAAACTGCTGTATCTCCTTTAGCATATTGAGCAGGAAGGGGTAGAAAAGGGTCACTAACTCTCTGATTCATGTCAAGTGATTGCCAAGGAGAATGTATGAAAGATCACATGCTATTTATGGTGGTTTGATCTGATGAATCCACATCATGATATAGAACAAGCAAATGCTGAGACAGGGTGGAAAGTGAGCACAGTGCAGGAGCCTACTTCCATCAGTATGGCTAGGACCACATTAGTTGCTAGTATTATGAGCATCTATCTAGCACCAGGAGTGTATCCAGCATTGGCAGCAGATTAGAATTCAAGAAAAATGGAAAAATGTTATGAAGTAAGACCATGACCAGAGACAGACAGACAGACAGACAGACAGACAGAGTCAGAGATAGACACAGACAGAGACAAAGACACAGAGACAGACACAGTCAGAGAGAATGAAAACCCAAACATGTTTATAAAGTGAGAAATGGTTTTTTGCGGCAGCTGCTGCAAATTCTTTCACTAGCTTATATTTCCATTTACTTCCTTTTAAAGGAATTTGTTTTATGAGGACGGTGTTTGTCAGGTCGTTAGCTTCTGATGGCATCTGGTACCAATTGTGGACTTCTCTCTTTGTACCCCAGTCCCAAACCCTCTTTGGTGTTTCTCTTCCACTACAAACATTACCTCCTGAGTGAGTTTGTTGTGTTCTATATTCTCTCACCTTGTCACCCTCTCCTCTCTCCCAGTGTGACCCAGTCTGAGCAGCAGGAAGATAATGCTAATAACATGAGTAGTTCCTCTTAGACATTCTCAAAAGTTCTCTTCTGCTCATCTCTGGAGAAGGTTAATGAAGGTGGCAAAAGGGATGCTTTGCAATGTAGAGTAGGAGGGGGAAAGAAGCTATTTATCTTGGTTTGGCATATAAGGGAACTAAAGCTGTTTGGAGACTGGCAAGAGGCCACACTTGAAGTCAGAGGAAAACCTTCATCTCCCAATTCTCCCTCCTAGGCCAGCTTAGACCACCAGGCCCAGGGATGAGGCTGATTTCCTGCTCTTTTCTGCCCAAGTCAGGAAAGAGCAGCATTGGCTGCATGAACCAAAGAGTTCCTTACCAGAAAAGGATGCATAGAATATTTATTAGTTCATTCGAGGATTGAACAGTATTCTTTCAAATGGTGGCAACTTGAGGAGGCGGTGTTTGTCCAGGTGCTGTCTGTGAAATAGCCTAACTGTGCTCCCTTTGGTAATGTCTTTCTCCCACTCATCCCCTGCCTCCTTTGTGTCTCTACTTCATCACAATATCTTCTCAGGCAGGGATCTGATGAGATCAGTCAAAGGTGACTTTCAGAGTTATAGTCGAAGGATTACATTTTTCATGACTAAATTTCAAGTCACTGGGTTCTTAGAAATCACAGCATGGACACTGCCACCTATCCATCATTCTGCTTTATTATTTTGTCCATTTCATGAGAAATAAATAGCCTCTATCATCTTTCTCTTGCTTCTCATTGCAAACCCACCATGTCAAAGGGATTTAAATTGAAGCACTGAGTCAGGAATCCCCATTAACAAACCAGTTCAACTCCAGGCTATCGTCTTCTTCTATGGAGTTAACTCCAAAGCCCTCCACACTCATTCCTAACAATCTCCTACTCTATGGTTTATCCTAAGGTGACCGAATATGCAAATGATGTCCAGAGGCGAGAAACCCCTGCTACCATGATTCCATTAAAGATTGGTCCTCCACTCTGAGGTAGACTCTCAATTAGAGCTGTGTCGCAGACTCATTAAAATAGCTTTTAAAACACGTATATGTTTAGCCCTTATCACCAAAGCGACTTTTATTCTACCAGTGGTATGATGCAAGAGTTTGTAATACTTTTAAGTTTCAAACAGTTATTGTTTTGATTTCTGAGTCTAGGGCTCACTTTGTCACCCACACTGGACTTGCCTTTACAACCTTATGCTCCTCCTGCCCCTTCATCTCCATGCTGGGATTACAAGCATATGCCACCAGGAACACCTGGTTTCAAAGACTTTTACTACTCGCCAAGAGTGAATCCTGTCCCACTAAAAGTCTAAGTATGTATAGCCTGGCAGAAACATCAATACACTCTAGAGTCCAAGACTATATAGAAACAAAACTGACCCCCCCCCAAAAAAAGAAATCAATTCCACTGATGAATCACTCTGTTTTACTGTATTAAACCCAAATTATCACAGAGAAGACACAAGGTAGGCCAGAAGCATAAAGTAGTCTAACAAAAAAATTTAAATACATTTGAAGAGGGAACATAAATCAGTTGTTACTCATGAATTCATGGCTCCTTCAGGGACCATTTTATCATTACACTGATTTGACCTTCAGGAATGAATAGGATGTGCAAGGGCTAAAGAAATGTCCTGGAAAGCTATTCCTAAGGCTTTATAGCCAGAACACAAGGAACTGGAGCAGCATGAAAAACCTGGGGCAGTGGGGGATGAGGGGGAGGACATTATTCCTCCTGCACTGTGAGAAACACTTGGTATGCCTGGACCACTTCCATTCTGACCAGCAGATGTAGAGAAATGTGTGCTGAAAGGAGTCAAGCTCTGTGAGACAGCTTTAGAAAGAAGCTCATCCAGTGGTGAGTGACAAACACATTGAGGTTGAGACCAGCTGACAGACAGCATTCTCAGCAGGTAGAGTTGCCAGACCCACTGGCAAGCTTGCCATGAGCTGCCCCCCCATAGGATGCCAAAGCAGACACCTCTTGGTAATATTTTCATTCTTAAGGGATTTCACTCTGCAAGAATGTTTTGCTAGTTTCCAGGCCAGGTCCACATTGAGAACCCCAGGTAGTTCCTGATACATGGGGAACTTATGGCTATTCTACCTACAGCTGGTAAAGAGTAGTGATCTGATGTCCTATGAAAATTCTGGCTCACCTTAGAAAAGTAGATGAGAATCAGTTCAGAAACCCTGGTTCCCTCATATTGGGTTGAGGAAAGTTTCTGTGCTAACTGTGGGAAGACATATACCAGTTACTGTAGAAGAACTAGGCTTTCCTAAAACTGAAATAAATAGATCTGAAAGATGAATCAACCCAAAGTCCTCACTGCAGAGACAAAGAAACTAAATTCAAAATAAATGGGGTGATAGTCCAGAACTTTCTGCAGATCTAGTATCATAATAGAAAAACAAAGAATGATTTAATTAATATTTATCCAAACTCAAAATCAGGGTAACCCCAGCTCATGAATTTTCCTAATGTTAATATCCTACCCTCCCTGGGGCATCCAGAAGGGTGAGACCACAATGCTTCTCTTTTCCTTGGACAATATTGGGAGAAACTGTCTGGCATCTGTGCCACACTCTTGAAGAAAGAACCTCAAATGGTAGAGAAAGCAGTAGACCTTGTGATCTAGGCTCTGGCCTTGGTTTGTCCTGCTGACATCTGTGACCTTGGATAAGTCTGCTAACCATTCTGGCTTTCTGTCTGCAAATTTGTAAAATAACAGGGTTGAAATAGGTTCTACCAAAGGCCCCGCCAGCTTTAGCATGGTATTTAATTCCACAGATGAGGTGATGGTGGTATTGGGGTGGAAGTGCAGAAAACTCTGGAACAGACAGGATGTGGTAGGGAATGCAAGAAAGAATTTGTCATAATCTTTCCTGCCCAGAAGAAATCTTGTGCTCAAGTCCTACTTTTTAAGTTCCTGTGTTAAATAAGTGATCACAATGGCTATATCCAAGAAGTGTTGCTATCGACTAAACAGCAATCCCAGTGCAGTCCCTGGAGGGGCTTGTTTAAAGTTAAATAGTAAAAGATGATCAGATGTCGCCCACTTAGCTTTATTGATTCTTACTGAAACAAGAAGGTGTGAGCTAAGAAAGAATGTATGCATGGGATTCGACAGCCAACAGGAATAGGATGCATGGAAACATTTGGTGGAGACAGAGTCTTCATTAATCTTCCCACTACCATCAGCAAAACCAAATAGCAGCCATCCTTAGACATTACGTGGGTTCCCAAACTGTGTCCTATTCACCTCTGGCTTCATTTGGTTTTCAAGGATAGGAACCGGATTAAAGGCAGAGTACATTTCTAGCAATAAACTACTAAGAGCAGACCACTTCTTCTGCTTTCAAGTGTTTTTATGACAGGATCTGGAAAAGGGAAACTGATTCAAATTCTCGCCCCTGAAGAGTCTCATTTGACAGAAATCTTGGTAGTAGTTTTAGTTATTTTCTCATATGACAGTAAAATGACCGATTCCTGAGCCCAGTAGACTTCTCCGATTCCCGCATTCTGAGAAAGTGAAGTTTGTCTGTGGTCCTATGTTAAAGTCTCCTCACTCGCTTCAGCTCTCCATCTTAGTCCACTAGTCCCGCCAGGCCGAGTCATTCCTTCCTAGAATGTGACCTATTTGTAAGATTAGAAGTAGACTCTGGTGGCCCCAGCACTTGGTAATTCATTTTATTCACTTCTAATTCTGGGCACAGATTTTATCATGTCTGGCCGTAACACCAGTAGTCCCATCCAAATGCCCCCGTCCTTCTAAAAAGAAACAGATTTGCATCAAATAGCCAAAAGAGCTCCCTTTCAAAAAAGCCCTGTCTTACCAAGTTCCAAACTCCATGATTTTTATGTAGATTATAAAATATGTAGAATACCCAAGAAAGAATCAAATAAGCTAATTACTGACTAAAATGAAGAGAGTGATTTTCAGCACCTGCCCAGAGAAGTAGATTCACCCATCTAAAATAACCACAGGATTTCTAACTACATCTCCTAACAATTTCGAAAGGCTGCAACTCTCTCTACATGGGGCATTTCCTAATAAGGAATGATTTGCTGGAGTTCTGCAAGTGATTGCTTTCTTGATGCCTTCCCTGCCCACAATTCACCATTGGATAGCCATTAAATTATTAACCCAGGAGTGACAGTCATCCAGCCACATGCAAAGGCTGAGCCTTGGGAATTGGGACACGTGTAAAACTAAGTGACGGACAGCTACTGACCATGTCACTCCTAGACAGGAAGCTACAGGACAAGAAGACAGAAGCAGCTTAGCTTGGCTGTGACCATTTTATAAGCTATGGGTAAATGGAGGCCTACTGCCTTGAATGGCTCATCAATTCACAAGAAGTAGGGCACAAAACCCATGTTGAGTCCTTCAGGACTCTTACTTGGTCACTTCCACACTTTCTATAGATTCTACAACAGAAGTTTCCTATGTAACCCCAGAACTTGTTACTCTGTTATTGACATGATGTGTGTACTATTAATTACTGTGGATTTTTTTTTTCTTTTTAGAACTATCAAGCTCGATTACAGTAACAACTCACTTGCTTGTAGAGGAAAGACAGAATGGGGTATCCGGAAATCATGCAGTGAAGCAAGATGGTGCACGTGACAGTCTACACTTTGGACTTGCTGTCCCTTCAACATTCAGACTTCCTACACCTCTGTGGCTATGCTGAGCAAAATCCGCAGAGGGTCAGAGGATCATTCTAAGCAGAACTTATGCATAAATGTGTCACCATTGTCTGTCTGGTTGGCAGACTGGAAAGTCTACAGAACTCTGGAAATACAGCCTTGTGTTTATTCTCTGCACTTTCTCCACAGCTGTCATGAAAACAGAGCATATTAACAACACTAGTGCCGAGTCCACACTAGTGCTGAGTCACTAGTGCTGTGGTACTGGTGACATTTTCAGTTCATTGTCTTTTATCTCTCAGCATAATGTACAAATGTCTACATTAGATGATGTTTCCGCAGGGCTCTGATTTTGCATTGCAAAGGTCCATAGGAAATGAACATTGTATAAGACATGCTTATTTCTGATAGATAGCTATTTTCCATTTTAAAGAGAACTTTGTGGATTGCCAAGACTTCACAAAAAATAACTTTTAATGGAAGACCCTCAAAAAGAATGATAACCTGCTTCAGAGAGTGTTTCAGAGGCAACATTCTGAAATCAGGCTATTCTTGGTGTTCAACTCCAGGCCTTTCTCTCTCTTTCCTATTAGATACTTGCTAATTAGATCCTAGCTTTCCATTGAAAGTTGGCACCTAAATTATCCTTATAACATGCCCCACCAAGAATAACCTCCTATATAGTTTTAATTTTAATTGTAATAAAAGCTATTCTAAAATAGTCTTATCTACATGCTAAAATGCTCCCAGATGAGAGCCATGAGCATGGTCTTTTACTTTTCTTCCACAGTTCCATTAGAAACGACTCATTAGAAATAGCTCACTGTGGCTCTCAGGGCAGACAGTTGTCCACTCAGCCATTTCTCATTGTCCAGGGGACTCAGAATTTTCTCTAGTGGATTCTCATCCTTCCCTCTCATTTTATGAGCAGATCATTCTGGGAAAAGAAAGTTGGGCAAGAAATCTCGGGAACAATTGAGCGGATATAATTCTTTCCTTGCTCAAAAGAAAACTGGGCAGAAACAAAAACAAATTCAATGTTAATTTGCTAAACTGCTTTGGGGAAGAAGATAATCAAATGAGTAGAAATGCAATACATATTTCATTTCTATAGTGCTTTTCCCAGCAGTAAAGGAGATCATTTCCCATCACCCTGGAGCACCAAATGGGAAGCCTCTGCTAAAGCTAAAAGATGAGGAGCCAGGGAGTAAGCAAACAATTTAGTTCCATTCCCCCAAGCAAAGGGCAAAACCAGGGAGCCCTCTATGCCCTGCAGCTATTCACAGGGAGGGAAGATGCAGTTCTGCACAGATGAGAAGAGAAATGGCGGGCACAGTGAAGTATTAGGATCTGGTCTAGGCTGAGGAGAAAGGGCAAAGACTGGCATTTCCAATCTCAGCTTCAAATAATTGAAAGGCTCTTCTAGGAACTTAGAGAGAGCAGCAGCAAATGTTCCGAGGAGCAAGGAAGCATGAAGCAGAATGATAAATGAAAGGGGTAGAGTGATCCTGGTAAGACCAAAAGCTGATTACAGCAGGAACAAAATGTGAAGGTACTGAGCTCAGCTTTGGCTGTCCAGCTGGATTAGGACTCGGATGCCCTATGACTCAGTCCCTGTTCTACCAGTAACCTACTACATAGCCAAGAAGAACTGTTTCTACACCCAAGTCCCTACATCACCTTAGTAGAAAACACAGCCACTTCCTCTAAAAATTCTCTGTGGATCATTGCTAGAACGAGGTCTTTGGAAAAACTACTTTCCTTTTTCTGTGTCTTTTTTCTTCCCACATGTCTGTGGTGCATTTATCATGAAAAGGGTACAAGGACACGTGGATAATCTTTGTGTGACTTGCATTACTGTGATCAGTGGGTCTATCTTTTGTGCCATATCACAGATAAGCCACCAAAAAGAAAGGGATTTGAGGAGGCTGGGCAACTGATGAGCGAACCCACCACAGTTGTAACTGTGCTTTCCCAGAGTTCAAGTGGCTGTTGCTTTATCTCCTTAATTATTTATCTAACAGACCCTACCTCAAAGGATAAAATCCCAAAGGTACAGGACTATACAAAGGTAATGAATGGGAGTTCATGTGATATACATGTACAGAAACTAGTAAGCTTCAAGTTGGCTCCTAAGGCAAAAAGGGGGCAAATCAAATATGTATTATTCCTTCATTAGTCATTTTTTAAAATGATCTCATTATCAGAAGACTATAGACTGTTCATTCCTGAATGAAATTTGCATATCCAACCTCCTCCCACCAAAGCTAAGAGATCATTGCAGAAGAAGATGTGGAAATAGTGTAAGAGCCACATGTGGTAGATGACTATAAGCAAACAGTGTCTTGTAGATACAGCAGGGAAGCTGCACATATGGCCTCATAGCAATTGTGATAGCACACACAAGGAATATATATATATATATATATATATATATATATATGATCAAATATCAGTATGGAGATGGGAGCTGATCACAAGTCTCAACACTCATCAAGGAATTACTATCAATTGTTAGCTGCCGGGAGAGGGAGAGGGAGACAGGTTTCTCTAAGAGTATAATCTCCAGTAAGCTGACTACACACCAGTAAGAAGAACACTCTCCACATATCAAGAATTTGTAGACATCACAAATTGGACTTGGTGGGGTTCAAAACAAAAGGACACAAAGTTGGGTGGGTGGGGGAGGGGCAATGGATCTGGAAAGGGTTGAAGGCAGGGAATGAATAGGATCAAAATACATATGAAATTCCCCCCCACAAAAAACAATGAAATTGTTTTTGAGAAGTCTGATTCTCTTTGTTACATAAGTATGCTTAGGAAAGCATGGCAGGGTTATGAATTATATACATGAATGTGAGCATTTTCAAGATAAATATATAATATTTGCATGTTTGACTTTAATTGCTATATACAACACAAATATATTGTGACCTTGAGACAGAATCACACAAGTATATGTATGTATTATTTCTTTGACTTAAATGTTCTGCTTAAGCCCAGTTTGCTTTGATTTAAAAAATACTAATTTATAGTGAAAAAGAAGATTGCGAGAAGCAAAATAGAGAGGTATTATTAGTGTTTGCAGCAATGTTTACTGCTGACTAAAAGCTAATACATACATTAACAAAAGTGAACATATGCATGGCCACTTGATCCAGCAATTTCCCACCTTAGTCACTGCACAAAGGAATTAAAGACTTACCAAAAAGGCCACACAAAAGCATGTAATGGGCATTTATAGTAGCTTCCTTCATAATTGGCAAAAGCTGGAAGCAAATAAGATGTCCTTCAACAGGTGAATGGAGAAAGAAACTTGTGATGGATACATACCCGAACAACAAACTATTACCCAGCAAGAAGACGGAATGAGCCACTAAGACATGGGAGGAAGCTGAAATGTGTAAAGAAAAGAAGCCAAACAGAAGAGACCACAAACAACAATCCAGAAAAGAAAGGCAAATTAATGTCAGACATAGATCAGTTATCAGTGTGGGAGAGAGATGGTCACAGGCAGGATGCTGAAAAGACAGAGAACATTTGAAAAATAAAAATGTTCTCTGTGACACTGTGGGCACACAGTGGATTTGTGTCATGACAACTTTGTCTAGACCCATGGAATTATGGCATCTGGGGAGATGAGCTGGGGAGATGGCTGGGCAGGTAGGGACACTTGCTATGCAAGTAGGGGGACCTGAGCTCAGATCTCACACCCGAGTACTGGTAATCCCGGGGCTGAGCATGACAGAGACCTGAGGATAACAGGGGTTTGCTGACCACTGGTCTGGCTCCAGATTCAGTGAGAGATCCCAGATTAAAATGGAGAGGACATCCAATATCTTTCTGTGACCTGCAGGCCTGCACACAGGCTTATGTAACTGCCCGCATACATTCACATATACTACACACACAGAGACACCATACTCACACACATAGACCCCCATACACATATACAAGCACACATAATCAATTAATTGAAAATTTTAGAAAGAATAAATCCCAGTATAAGCTACAGCATCTGTAGGACAATCTGTGGCCATATGGGTCATCAGATGTAACAAATGGACTATTCTGATGATAGCTGTGGAGAATGGGGAATGTTATGCCTGGGGGTGGAGCTAGCAACATAATGGAAATCTTTGTACATGCCTTTCAACTTGGTTATGAATCAAAAGTTAATACAAAATAATATTCTTTAATATTAACAATGCTTTTCTGGAAGGCATGATTATTTAAACAGTTAAATCATTTTAAAAATTAGTTTTACAGTTCAATGCCCATTACATTAACCTTTTCTGAAAGATTGCTTTGTGAAAATGTGGAACACTCTCATCCATCATTACAAAAAGCATCAAAATAGAGATATAATTTAAACAATAACCCAAACTATTTTTATGTTTGGATTTTTATATAGCTTCATTATTTGGGGGGAAAAACAAAAAGCAAAATAAACACTCGTTCTCATTGATTCCATTTCATTTTGATGAATTCATCAACTCTCCCATTCAAGCCACGCAGAAGGTGGCTCTGGAGCAGGTAAAGAGATACAGAGAAAGGAGCAGGTAAATAAATTCTGGACAGGGGCCATTTATAAATTAGATCAGCTACTGTCAGACAGTGGGAAGACCACACCATTGAGTGGGTCGCTTAGGCAGTCCACCTACCTACCAGCAACTTGGAAATTTTTATGGCAGGAACTTCCTTTTCAAACCACTACTCTTCTAAAACTGCTTGCTTTTTTTCTTCTTCCTGCATTCTAACTCCTCATACAACAGCCTTTTGGCCTAAATAGTCCAACAGGCTGAAACCACATGACTGTCAAATGTGACAGCCAGGATGTTCCACACCTACATACTTATAATTCTACTGTCTATGAGCACATCTGCTTAGCCCAGGTTAATACAATAGTAAGCAGTGCTCCTACTTTCTAGATTTATGCTCTTCTGTAGGCTGCTCCGCATGAGTATTGTTGGGACTAGTGATTTTCTTCTAAACACCTAACACAGTGGTTCCCAATCTGTCATTCATGACCTCTTTGGAACTTGAATGACTAACAGTGGTCACATATCAGATATCCTGCATATCAGATATTTACATTATGATTCATAACAGGAGCAAAATTACAGTTATGAAGTAACAATTAAACAATCTTATGGTTGGGGTCACCACAAGATGAGGAAGTGTATTACAGAGTCACAACATTAGAAAGGTAGAGAACCACTGGTCTAACAAGATGCCACTTCTGTTATTAAAGATGTAATGGTTGTGATGTCTTCTCTCTCTCCTCTTTCTCTCCCTCTCTCCTTCTCTCTCTCTCTCTCTTTCTCTTTCCCTCTCCCTCTGTGTGTGTGTGTGTGTGTGTGTGTGTGTGTGTGTGTATGTGTGTGTGTGTGTGTGTGTATTGCATGAATATGAATGTTCAGGTGACAGGTAATTTTCATTGCTATCCTCTATCACTCTTTGCCCATTGCTTATGACAAATATTTACACAGAACCAAAACTTGTCATTTTGTCTATGTTGACCAAGAAGCTCTCAAAATCTATACACAATGTTGAGGTTGTAGATACAAGGATCTGCACCTGACATTTTTACATGGGGATTCAAACACAGACTCTCACAATGACAAAATAAGCTCTCTTACGCACTGAGCCATTCCTTAAGCTCTTTAAGTTCTTTTTATTGACAAACTGTCTCTCTGGATTTAAAGAAACAGATACCTAGTATGTGCTGCCCCATATGGTGCCACACATGATGACTTCATGACAATGAAGTAGAAGGAGCTTCCATGCAGCAGTCAGAAGCACAGAGAAGCCCCTATCAGAGAGTATTCTAGAGTCAATGACAACTATGTGAAATATCACTTTCTCCTGTTAAGTCTTCTGATAAGAATGTACTTTTGGCTGATAGCTCATCATAGCTTCAAAGAAGAATTAACTAGGCATGGTCTAGACATTTAACTAATAGAAACTGTGAGGTTTAAAATTCACTAGTATTAACTGCCATGTTTGTAGCAGTACTGTTAGATAGTAATGGGAAATATACACATACATAAACAAGGCTTTTGAAGTTACACCTCTTTTTCCTGGATTTCCTGTACTAGCAGAGAATTTTTTCTCAGATTTCCTCTTCTTTAAAAATTTATATTTTTGTTTGTTTGTTTGTTTGTTTGGGCTATAATTCTATAGGGCCTGGGTCAAAACTTCTCATTTCCCGGGGCTGGAGAGATGGCTCAGTAGTTAAGAGCACTCACTGGCTGCTCTTCCAGAGGAAGCACCCGTATGGCAGCTCAGAATTGTCCGTAACTCCAGTTCCAGAGGATCTGGCCCCTTGAACAGGCAGAGCACCAATGAACATAATAAAAAATAAATCTTAAAAACACAAAAACAACAATAACAACAAAAACTCTCACAGTAACTTCCAATTGCCTTGATTTGTCTATAAAATTTCTCTGCTCTGGACTTTACATTTCCTAAATGTCCCGCAAAGTCCAAAGTATCTTTATACCTTCCACTTCAATGGCCCAATCCATCAAACATTTCCAGCTACCTTCACTGCATTGAGCTGTCATTGACCTTATGCCATTTCCTCAAAAATAGTATGACCAATTGTGTCAATGCATCTAAAGTGTATGTCCTCTTTAATTATTGTGAGGCCCATGGAACTACCAATACACTTTGAAGGAGAGTGGCAGATTTCTTGAAAATTAGTTGGAGGGATTGGTCATTTTTTCAGTAAATCATTTTTATTAGAAACTAAGTACATGGATCTTAGTCTCAGCTTCGTGTATCTGAAATAAGGGATCTTTTTTATAACATATACTTCAGTTTTTCAATGATTTCTGGCATATTGTGACATTGTGACAAAATATTGTAGCAAATATTTTGGAAAATACACCTACACATGTATACATATGCTGCTGGATTTTTCAATCTTAATAAGCCCATATAAATGACACATAATCTAGATATTTTAATTACAACCCATACATCTAGTTTGAGCAGATCTAGGATTATACTAACTTATTCTCCTGCTATAAGTCCCCTTATCACTTACTGTGTTCTCCTGGCAGTTACAGTCCATCGTGGCTTCCTCCTACTCTGTCTTCTCCCTCAACTCCTATCCCTTTTCTCTACCTGCCATCTCTTCTTAAGCTTCTAGTCCCACTCTTCCCCTCCACTGCCCAATTACAGGCTCTAGTATTTTATTGACCAGTAAAAATGGGGAGAAGGTTCAGATGTCATCACTTGTGTATGTGATGGACTGCTCATCAGGGGCAACCACCTCTTGAGAAACTAGTATTATTAGCATTAGAATACAAGAAGCATCAGGCCAACCCACTGCATACATATGCATATCTATTAAAATGAACACACATACATGAAATCCCACCATGAAAAGGAATTCTATTTATGGTAGTCTGAATAAAAATATCCCACATAGGTTCATACATTGGAACACTTGGTCTCCTGTTGGTGACACTGCTTTGGGAGATTAAGGAGGTGTGGCCTTGTGGGAGAGTATGTTACTGGAGGTGGGCTTTGAGTGTTTAAAGACTCATACCACCTGTAGTTTATTTTCTTATTTCATGCTTATTGATCAAGATGTGAGCTCCCAGGACCCTATTCTTGTTGCCGTGACTGGTCATAACTGCCATGCTTCTGGTACACCATCATAGACTCTTATCCCTCTGGAACCATAAGACAAAATAAAACCACTCCTTTCTTAAGTTGGCTTGCCCATGGTGTTTTATCACAGCAACCCACAATAACTAATATATTCTCCATGGTATGAAACAGTATAATAGGAAACCAAGCCTTCACTGTGATAAAATGCCAACCAAAACCCAGCATTTTGGGAACTGAAGTGGATGCTGTATGTAGGAATCCTAGGCACATGGGACTAGATAAGTCACAACAACCAAAGAGGGTACATTGAACTCAGAAGAAGCCCCTTCCTTGCATACTCAGAAAACATGGTGTTAACTGACAAAAGATAAATATAAAAAAAATCCAGATGTGGATTTACAGTTCAAGCAATGAAAGTAGATATATCCAGAAGAATGAAGAAGTTTGGTAACCACTGTACCTTCTAAGAGGAGAGTGAGAAAACATAAAGATACAGAAAGAGTGGGCAGCTTCCAAGTAGGATGCTCCAAACTGGTGTCATCATGTCCTCCAACAAACTATCTATATTTCTTTCCATTACATGTCAAGAGTCTATTAAGCATTATCTCAGATTCCTACTGAAATATCAACAGTACAGTAAAATATGAACATCTGATTCATATCACAAACCAAAATTAGAATCATCAGAGACTTCCTCTTGCTTAAAGAATGAAGTAGAATTAAATTTGGAAACACCATTAGCAGTCAGAGCATATACTTCTTGGTGATTGTTGTGGTTGTTGTTGCTTTTGTTGTTGTTGCTTTTAGGGTAGGTCTGGATAAGAGCTAAACTAAAGGAAAGAGACAGACATTTCTTCTTTCTTTTGTGCTTTCCTCCTACTGAAAGAAGTGAAGAGAGCTAAGGATATAGCTGAGTAGCAGACACTTGCTTAGCATGATCTAGGCTCTAGTTCAATTCCAAGTACTACAAAAACATATAAAAGAAACCAGAAAAGGTTAAAATAGTTAAACAAGTCATCCTTTCTTTCTTATGAGCCCTACTTTAAAGACCAGATATCTGATCACTGCTGTCTATTAATAAGAGAGCTGTTCTTTACCCATCATTCTCATTAACACTGTCCCCAACTCAGATCAAAACATCAGGTAGACAAAATCATCAGAGTTCATGGATGCACCGAGGCGTTGGCTGCACCGTTTGCATGCTGGGGGTGAATGGTCTAAAGACAAATATTCTATAACACCCTAAAGGCTACTAGGCGCTTAAACTTTAGAAGATGATTTTTCAGAACAGAACTTGGCATGTTTTGACAGGGTACCACTACTGTCTTTGTAAACAATGCAATGAAGCAATGGGCCCTGGGCTTATTGGCAGTGGAGATAAAGAAAGGTTGAAAATGAAAGAGAGACAAATATTTATCAAACAAATGCAAACAAAATGAAAACAGGAACGGAAATTTTAATTCCAGACAATGTAGACTTCAAAGACAAACACAGAAGAAGCAAAAGGTTTGGCAGGAGGTAGGAGCTTAACAAAGACCAAACGCTCAGAAGAAGCCACACACCTAATTATGAAACATCAAATTAGAGAGTGCTAACCCTGCTGGAAAGTCAGGGATAAACAGAAAGAAGGACTCTTGTCTGGAAGGTTTGTGCTAATTTCTCACCCAATGTAGGACAAACAAAGACACTTAGGCAAGTTGAAGGGAGACAAACAGTCAGGACTTTCAGTGTTATCATCAACATCAACCCATGTCCTTGGAGATGAAAAGCTATGTTTTATCTCCAGAGATTCAACACTGGGGGACCTGTGGATGTGTAACCAATCATGATCAAAGGGGTTGTAGTGAATTTTCCTACTGAATCATGTTTCTGGAAGAATGAATGCCCTGTTGTAGAAGAATTACCCTGCTCAACAGCCATTCCTGTCTATTGATAAATTCTCCTGATTTTTACCTTGTGAATTTCCAAAGTCCTGATATTTAACATTTTAATCTATTTGTATAGATAGCATATCAATGCCAAATCCCCCTTACATAACAAAAACATGGTTTTGTATCCCAAAGTCATTGGCATGTTCCTACGATTTTGGGGGGCCATCTGACTCTTGTGCATGTAACACGTTAACTGGAACTTTTCTCTAAAGTAAGGAGAGGAAGAAAGTGTGAGGGCAAGGATGGTCTGAGTTCTCATTCACTGTTAATGCCTCCAAAAAGAGGACTGAAGCTGATCTCCAAGGCAGAGGGCTTCCTGATCAGTAGAGTATGCTGAAAGAGTCAGAAATCGGGCAGCCGTCATAACGTGAATGAGACTAAGAGATCAACAAGTGCTCCCTCTCTACTCCCTCACATCTTCCTTTCTTCTGTCTTTCCTTTCTTCCTTCTTTTTATCCTAAAACTTTGTTCCCAATGCTAGAATCCCTCATTGTATGTATGCCATATTGTACCCCTAAAATCGTGGGGTCTTCTGCCAGCTTTATCTATGACCTTGACCTCTTATCTAAATAAATAATACTTCTCACCTAGAAAAAGAGTCCAAAGTAGTTCATATTCCTTAATTGAGAGGGGAGAGGGAGAGGGAGGGGTGGAAGGGGAGAGGGAGGGGTGGAAGGGGAGAGGGAGAGGGAGAGGGAGAGGGAGAGGGAGAAGGAGAGGGAGAGGGAGGAAACAGAGGAAAGAGATCCTCATGTAGCCCAGGGTGGTCTTGAATTTACTGTGTAGCTGACAATGATATTGATGACCCTTCTGCTTCTACCTTCCTGCAGCTGGGCTTGCAGGCTTATGTCACCATGCCCTTTATATACAGCTCGAGGAGTAAAACTTAGTCTTATTGATGATAGACCAGCACTATACTGGGTAAACCCCATCCTACACCCACCCTCTTGTTGATTCTTTAAGACTATAACAAGCATATGATTTGCTTTCAAGTGATGTTTCTTAATTTAACTCCACTATACTTCTTACAATCAGACTTTCAGGGCAACATTTGAGTTTCCTTTTTTATCAGCATTTCATAGGGTTTTGTTGTTGTTGTTGTTTTGTTTTGTTTTGTTTTGTCTTTTTTCTGTATTGTTAGGATTTCAGTGGGATGCAAGGAAAAATTACTTTGGTCAAAGAAAAAAATACTAAATGTCACCATTGAGCCAGATGCAGGATTTATGGCTTTCACCTGAGATTCTATGAATCAATCAAGTTGGAAAAAAGAGTTATACAATTCTAGGAGAGATGGGTTAAAGCTCATTAATAGTTAAATACAAAATGGGTAACATAGCTTGTATCACCAGGCATATGCCTACTCTTCTTTTATTCACCTAAGTTTTAATGGAATTTGGGTCATAAGGCCTAAGGAAGTAGCCAGAAGTTCCCTTTTCACAATATATAGAATCTTAGGGTTTCATTTTATAAGGTGTTTACACATACAACAATGATTGATGTGATATTGCCACCAAAGACTTCTATTTTGTAAGTGCACAAGAATTCACATTTGAAATATATTCATGAGAAAAATACATGAGACTCCTCATGTGTCCCGTGTATAAAAATGTACTATATTGTACTGATCTGCTGGCTGCAAAGGAAAAAGCCAATTTTCATGGCTCCTGTCAGTCACATGCGGTTTGGGAATGTTTATGCCTTCCAGATGTACTCAGTGTAAACTGGAGAATCAGGTCCTATTTCCACTGGCTTGCATGCACACATATAAAACTTGTTTTTCTCACAGTGCCACATGAAAATACATGAAGAACCAGCAGCAGGGATCACAATTAATTAGCTTCCTTCTTGAACTTTCGCAGCTATGTTGCAGAGGACAATTCTGATCCTTCGTGTTTACAGAGGCTGGGACTTCTGCTTTTCTTTGTTGTTTTCTTGTTCAATTCTGCTCCATAGAGCATTAAAAGCAACTGCCATGCAACATAAATTTCTCAAACCTACTATGTGTCAGGTTCCCTGCTAGACACTAACAAATACTGAGTAGGATTTCCACTACAGGGAGCCCAGCATTCAATGTGAATGAACATGCATTGAAGAAATCAATACCACACAGTGTGGTGGCCACTTTGGTACAACTGACCTAAGAAAACAGTGAAGAAGCTTGACAGAGATGGGAGTCCTGATGATGCAGCTTGAAATGACAAGGACTGGATGACATTCAAAAGAGTAGGAACATTATGTGCACAGATTCATTGAGAACACACGATTCGAGGATGTGAAAGAAAGGCTGTGTGGCTTAAGGCCAAACATAGAGGCAATATGGAAAATAAATTTAAGATAATTGAGATCTAGGTGATAATTATAAAAGACTATGACATTTTCATAGTGTGCAGTTAGTGTGAAGAGCTGAAGGTATCTTCTAAGAAGGTAAAAAAGCCGTAGATAAACTAGCTAATGATAAAATTCCCAATATCCACACTGTCTCTCACTCTGTTCTGCTTTCTGACACTTAGCACAATACCTGGCATCTAGTTACTGCTCAATTTTCAAAAGCCACAATCACTAAATATAGTAGATGGTCTCTCAGATTTCCACAGGGGTCTGTGTTTTTATACAAAATCATGGGTAGACACATTGACTCATGACTATTGCATCAAACATTTCAGAAGTAGTCAACTGCCATTCCTACTAGTATGCTATAAAAATGACAGGGGCTTCCCTCTTGGGAAACGTCTCAAGTATCGATCATCCCTGGGACCTCTTCTATTGGATCAATAGCTAGCATATTTAATACACTCAAACAGTTTGTGGAGAGTCTTACGTGGATTAAACTGAGTCATACTTGCATGTGATTGCCCACAGCTCTTATCTATTGGATATAGCTTCTCTGAGGCTACCAGTTGTCACAGTGACAGACTTCAAAGTAAATTCCCCAACTTCCTTTGAGTTGCTTTGGTCAACAGCTCAATCACACCCTCAAAAGTGAGCCTATGCCTATGACAGATCTCTGAGCTGCATCTAGATTTATCACCCTCAGAAACCATGTCATATCAAGATGTTGAATCACTACATTTCAGGGTGGTTTGCTATAGATCAGTAGAAAACCAATATATTCTACTAGTATTATGTACTCTGCATCACTCTCAACAAAGGTTTCTATTATACCTGGGATGGATGTGGTGGCACTCAGATACATGATGGAACATTGCTCACAACACTAGCTTTTGTGATTAGGTTCTGGATCACCTAGCACGTAGACTCACCTTGCTCTCTGAGGAAATGTTTCTGTTATTCTTTGGTTCCAATGATCTACTAGATCACTGAAAGAATCATTCTATCCTATCTACAGCACAGATTGTTTAATTTAAAGTGTTCTCCACTTCTAGCCGGGTGTGGTGGCGCATGCCTTTAATCCCAGCGCTCAGAAGGCAGAGGCAGGCGGATTTCTGAGTTCGAGGCCAGCCTGGTCTACAGAGTGGGTTCCAGGACAGCCAGGGCTATACAGAGAAACCCTGTCTCAAAAAACCAAACCAAACAACAACAAAAAAGTGTTCTCCACTTCCAAAGCTAGGTTGAGGAATATTTAAGGATCCAGGGATCCTCATATGCCTGGATGATGACAATCATGAATGTCCTCAGAAAGACACATGTAGCTGATAAATTTCCAATGTCCATATGTGGTCTTCTGATCGTGTGATATGCCTTAACAAGTAATTCTTAATTTTGATATATATACTGTCCAGGTGGGAACAAGTAAATAAATATAGATTGCTAAGAGAACATTGAGTTTTTGGCACAAAACTTTTGGCAGTTTAAATAAAATGTTGGTTTACAGTCATTGACTTTATATACGAAAAAGAGATTAAAACCTTGTAAAGATGTTAACTATTCACAAAAACATATCCTCAACTAAGGAAAGAAGAAAATATCTGAAAAGCCCAAGTTTGACTTCTATACATTATTTTTTTCTGGTTCTCAGGACTTTTTTATAGTACTTAAATCCATCCTTTCAGTTAATGATTAAGCAACAACTATATATCACTATGAGTGTAAATAATAACAATACATTGTAGTCACAAGGGCACTGGGAGAAAAGAGGGAAAAGCTAGCTCTGTACCTCTTTCCCTGATAATTTTGCTCTGGGATGCAGCTACTGGAAGCTGAAGAACTGGTCTGGGAGGATGTCCTTAGAGCCACTGCTGAGATGCCCACCAGTGGGGATGAAAAATTCAGCAGCATGGCAGAGGTATGTTGGGGGTAGACATTCGCATGATGGCTCACATTGATAACCAGTGGATTATGCTGACACGACAGTCCATAGGTTCCTGAGAAGAAAAGAATAATACTCAGAGCCATTCACTTAGAACATTGCAGCACCCGTTTATCCTCCCTATAGCTATGTGTCATCTACAAGACAACAAACATTTTCAGACGTCAACATCAAACTGACTCCTGAGCCTCTTGGAATAGCTGCTAGTGGTGTTAAAGAAACAATTCTCAACTCACCGAGAGAGTGGTTGCTTCCACTGACATCAATCAGGTAAAGGGTCACTGTGGCCTGCTGATGCTCCCCAGGGGTCAGACCATCCGATGCCAAGAAAATGAAAATTGCCACTGGAACCCCTGGCCTACTGAAACACACCTAGGAGTAAGCACACACACTATGAACCACTGTTTCCCTAGACAAGCAAGGCATGCGCCTATTTTATCTCTATAATTCTAGAGTAGTTCTTTGAAAGTCAGAACTTTGTTCCTTGCAATGGAAAACCCCACCAAGTAAGCACAACGGGATCCAAGGTGACAGCAAGCATCAAGATGAGCTCCATGAGATGAAAGAAGATCATCAGCACCTGCGGAGCATCCTTTCTGAAAACTGCCTAGTGCCGTTCTTTTATTCACTACAACTCGGTTTTGTTTGCTTATGTGTTTATTCCTTTGTTTGTTTGTTTGTTTGCTTGCTTGTTTGAGAAAACTTCTCATGTAGACCAGGCTGGGCTCAAATTCACTACTTACTGAAGCATGATCTTGAACTCCTGATGGTCCTGCCTCTGTCCTTCAAGTACTAGGAGTACAGAAAGGAAATATCATGTCTGGCTCGGAGCTATCTTTTTAAATTTCTCCAGAGGGTTTTGGAAGAGACAATGGTCCTCTCTATATTAATCAGTCCCCTTCTATATTAAAGGGAGGGAGTAGACAAGATTACCAATAAGCCACAGCTACTTTCTTCTGTCTATCAGACACACATATCATAGTTATCCCCCCCCCTCTCTGCTTCCTATACCCTTTCTCATAACTTCTCCTTTACTAGGAAACTATGATGTGGGAGAGAAGCTTGGGTTTAAATAAAAATGGCCTCATAAGCTCACACATTTGAATGTTTAGTCACCAGAGTGCCAGCCACAGTCTCTGTCCCCCTTTCCCATCCCTTCCCTCCCCGTGGCCTGCCTACCTGCCCTCTCTCTACCTGGAGATCAGGACATGGTTCTCAGCTACTTCTCCAGCACCTTGCCTGCATTTCACCGTGACCTGTACCATGTGGACAATGGACTAAACTTCAAAGACTCTAAGTAAGCTCTGAATTAAATGCTTTCTTTTATAACAGTTGCCTTGGTCATGGCATTACCTTACATCAATAAAGCAGTGACCAAGAAAGATGCTATTATAGAATCTGTTGCCTCTGAGGTTTAAAACTTGACAGACTTCTTATGCAGCTTCCTTTGTGTCTCAAAGTTAGATTCCTGCCCCTTGTGTGTGTAACATGCTCAGTATGTATAATGTTACTTGTAAACATGTCTTCAGGGATGATCATTGTGGCTTTTTCTTGGCTTCTAAGCATGATGTAGTTCCGGTATAGAGCATTGCTCACCTAATTGGTAGAGACCTCCTCTGAAGTGGCTAAAAGAGTAAAACATGTTTTCCATTTTAACAAGAGTTCTTTCTTGTCCACAGACTGGGATTTCCTGAGTCCTGGCAGCATGCTTATAGTGTTCATTTGAACTACGGGCTTAATTAGGGTTATTTTACGATTTTCAGTGGTCCAGGCAGCACAGCTCTCTCTCTTCGTCCTTTCCACCTTTGCGAGAAGGTCCAACCGCACTCTTTACACAATGTCTCCCCCACTCTCTTTTCATTTCCCTTCTTTGAAGTAATAAATATTCCTTCATAACTTCAAAAACACCCAGGCCCATAGGTTACAGCTTCTAAAATGAAGTCCTCTATCCCTGGATGGCCAAAGGGTAGACATAAAACACATCCAGAGTCTAGCTCAAAGCTCTTGACCCCAGCAGCAAATAACATCAAAGCCTCCTGGGAACTCCCCATAGCCCCTTTCTTCCCATGTACCACAGCAGAGACCTGAGACTGGGAGACAGCTCTTTTCCTGAGCCAGAAACAAGAGTCCAAAGAGAAGGCCTCAGAACTGAAGATCAATCTGGCTGCAGTAAAACACAAGTCAGCTCAGTCTTCCACAAATGCCAAAGTAGGTAGCAGAGGTAGAATTTA
Organism: Mus minutoides; assembly: GCA_902729485.2. Taxonomy (NCBI): domain Eukaryota; kingdom Metazoa; phylum Chordata; class Mammalia; order Rodentia; family Muridae; genus Mus; species Mus minutoides. Next base: position 277,745 of record LR750592.1, on the reverse strand, counting down.
TGATAGGTGTGGGCTTTTCTGTCCTGAGGGTCCACACCCAAACCTTCCAATGCACTTTGTGTCTCTTGACAACATAGACTTCTGGCTTGAATACCAAATTACTCTGAAACTTCTAGCTTGTTCTGTGTCAGTGTCTCTGTGTTGTGTTTTGTAGGGAGAGGTTAGAGCAGGACTTCCAGGCCACAGATGAAGCAGGAAAACCACAGGTGAGACTTATAAGGGGCACACTTTTGGGTTACACAAAGTAGAGAAAAAAGATTGGATCAGGTATGGTTGCTGAATCTTGTGTATTTCCTTAAACAGGAAAGATAGGCCAGTTTAATTTTCAAATAAAGTCTGTGCATAATCCTCGGCAACAGCTAGAAGCACAAAGAGCAAACATTTTATCTCAGAACTATTTGGACCTCAGTAGCAGAGACCAGTCTGAATCTCCACATATACTAATTACCAGTCTAGGTTTAGGTAAAGAGAAGTCAAGACTCACTTTTGAACAGAGGGAGAGAGGGAGAAACAATTTTGAAATCTGAAGACACTTTAACAAAAGAATTTGTCATAAAAAAAACATTGGAACAAAGAGAAAACAGAGCAAGTAGACCATACAGCATATATGCAGATGGATATGATAATGATATATTGGTTAGTAGATAAATAATACATATATAAATAGATGGATGGGAGTGACAGGAGAGAGAGAAGAGATGGGTGGGTAGAGAATGACAGAGAGAAAGCTGAGACAGGTTTGTGACAGATATAGGCAGATATTAATGAGAGGGAAAGACAGACAAACAGACACACACAGAGAGAGTTAGAGAGAAAATGTAGCTGCTTTTTATTCAGTGACTGTATATGTACTCCAAAGTTGTACCTCGATCTCTGACTGCTAAAGAGTAAGATTGGTACAGAATGTCTTTAATGCTGAGCTATTTGAGGTGTAGAATCCATCTCCAGATTGCCCGCTGGGCACGGATGCACTCTGCACTCAGGCCAAGTGATTCAACATTTAAGTCAGCCTTTGTGGTGTTCACTGAATCATAGACCCTGAAACTATCCCACAAACTTAAAAATAATCATATTTAAAATACTTTTGGTTAATCTCTGGCTCTCTCCTACCCCTGTTTCCTCTTTATCCCTCTATGGCACTTTTCCAGAGGGGAAAATGGATATCATAGGTCAGGAAAACATGCTATCGGTACAGCATGAGGACATGTTTTGCTGGAGTCCTCATCAAACTCAGCAGGCTTCTATTCCTACAGGAGATGTTAAAGACGATACTCTTAGTACATCAAGATTTGATTTTTGTATTGGAAACAAGGGTTTACCCCAAGTCAAAGCTTTTTTAAAGGACCATCAAAACTCAGAATAAAATTACTTTTAATTTTGACTAAATCCTGTGTGCTTTTTGTAGGTGAAAAATTACCAAATGTTCATGACTTCAGATGAGCCAATCTAATAATCTTTCATCAAAAGTTTTGACAAGGAAGAGATTAACTCCATATTGCAAAGGCTCTTTTCCTGATAGCTCTTGGAGGAAGGGAGCTTATTTGATGACTAAACTCTACCCACTGAGTTTTCCAGGTTGTCTCCAGATTTAGAATGCAACTCCAAATGAAGATAGACTTTTGAGTCTATTAGGCTTTCTTCTCACATCTCAGATCCTGTTTATCTTGGTATTGATCAGAATCAATTCCCTGCCCTGCTTTCCTTATCTACTGTACAATAAAGACCACAGCCACTGTGACTGTGTATGCTGCCTTTTCTATAAGAATCACACCAACTTACCATTATGTGTGATTGCTTTCAGGGCTTCCATAATTCATGGCTAGACTTTTAAAAATGTAGGCTTTGGCAAGTCAGTGAGAATGGCTAGGACCTATTCAAGGTGACCATGTCACATCCTTCTAGATCACCTCCTCAAGTTCATTATAGACAAGGCCAAGTCTATGAAGGTCTGTTAGAAGAGTTCCTGAGACCTCAAAGGAGGAGCAGAAAAGGCCAGAACCACATCTGTAGTAAGCACAGCTGTGATGTGTCTTCCATGTCACCTCTTTCATGGCTGTGGCACTCAGAACAAAGTGAAGTCTCTCTGGAAATTGTCCTTTTGGTGACCTCCTCATACAGGGACATGCCACCCTCTTGGTGTGTGATACAGAGGGACCAGGAAGCCCATGTCAAGTAACATTTTCATAAGACTGAATAGTGGATTGACGTTATTCTAAAGGGCCATCCGAGCTTTCAGAGAATTATGGTACTATTTTAGTGTCATACCTACAGACCAGCCCTAGTTCTTTTACTCCCCTACACACTTATGTCAACAATAGTTCTCAGTCAACTTTCTGCATGTAAATTTTTATTTCAGAGTCTGAACTCCAGAGAACATTCCACCAAAGATGATGCTTGAAAATTAGGAGAAGTGTTAAGGAATGCAGATTAAAAACAGTCCTTATAGAATAGAGCTAGAGATGGTCCTCTCTTGGAAACCAAATGCAAAAGTGAGGGGAATGAGAGAGTATTGCCCAGCTGTACAAGTGTCCATTCTGCATTAGAGACAATGCCTCAGATGTTTAGGGAGCTTAGAGTATGTGAAGTTGCCCTGCTTGGGACAAGCAAATATTTCCACACAAAAACAACCAAATTCTAACTTAGTAACAATCAAATAGAAAGAAGAAATAAAATTTTGCCCTCTGAAATAAGCTGGAAGGTGGGATTTCCCTTTCAGTGTACTAGGTTAGCTTTTTAAGGAAATGAAAATCTTAGTCATCTCTGTTCTCGCATGACTCCTAAGAAATGCCGGAATCCACACATGTTAATGTCCCTAGCAACTGAAAGTTTTTCTTCTGAAGACAATTACTTTTTATAAACTTCCATTATGCGTAGAGAAGTAATCCCAATGTTCTTCAGAAAATTGTCTGTCCTATTAAGCAGAAAATCCTGTTAGCGAGTTTCCACTTGTTTCTACTTGTTGAATTGGAAGTAGATTGGAATCATTTTGAGCATCAATTATTTCACTCAATGCTGAGATAACAATCCTCTGTAGCAGTGATTTTCAAAGTGCTACATGTATGCAAACTGTGGAGGACCTCACTAGAAATCAACTCCTCAGTTAGCAGAACTGAGATTCCACATTTTAAACAGGATTTATGGGTATAACCAACATTCTTCATGGGATGAAACTCTAAAGATAGCCATTGATGGCTCTTATCCTTACCCTTAAACATTAGTAGTTCAAGACGTTAAATCATCCGTCCTATTTGCTCATCTGTCTCCTTGTAAAAGTTAACATGCAAGTATAAAGTTGGAAAGAATCACATAAATACCTCATTTAAAAGAAATTTCAAAAGAAACCGGATGCCCAGAGAGATGGCACGTTCACATGAAGTTGGGCTAAAAATAACAACAGAAGTAACAATATCGTTCATTGGAGTGCATGTGTTCTTCCAATTTCTAAGGCATCTACAGACTAATTGCTGTATTTCTAGGGTAGACTAAAAGTCAGATCACTAGGACATAGTCACACTTAGGATCCCATGAACTTTACTCTAACCAAACAGTCAAGTTGTGATCATACTTGGTGCCTTCCATACATGTACTTCTTATGTTCAGAAAAATTATGGAATGTGGACAGCTTCTGGGGTGATTGAAATAATTTCCAAATAAGTGATTAGTATCTGACTAATTAAAATAATAACTGGAGAGTTATAAGATTTAGCAAAAAAAAATCCAACAAACATATGTCTGCTTAACTTGAATACTTGATATATAATATTTTTGTTTTACTATTCCCAAATAATACATGAAAATATTGATGGTAAAATATCAGTTGATTTTATCTAAAACCTAAATTTCACAGAAAAGCTCTTTTTTTTTCTATATCCAAGTGTTGGAAACATAGACATTCTTGACAAGGCTTGTCTGGGGCGACTGTTTCACAAATTATCAAAAAGCTCTGTTGTAGTCTACAACTATATGCAAATTTTATTTATCAGTAATTTAAAAGTAAAACTTTTCCAAACAGAAATTTTAAAATGTCCTATAAGTGAAAAAAAAAAAAAAAACAAAGAGTAGAAAGAACATATAGTTGAGAACACAAACGATGAGAAGTGTGAAAGAGTTGTGTAGCTGTTGTGTACCTAAAGAGAGAGAACTAAGAATAATAGATAACGTTTGACAAACTCATGCAGAATACAAATTCTTATTACGGACTGGCACATAATTCCTAAATGAATAAAAACTTGTCATTTAAAGGCTAACTAATAAAATATAGGGCCAAAGGGAGGAGAAAAAAGACACCCTCTATTAATATCACAGCTGGCACAATAAAAAGTTGTTATGTTCTCAAAAATCAATGGTATAAACAAATACAATTATGTTAAAAAAGAAAAGAAAAGAAAAGAAAAGAAAAGAAAAGAAAAGAAAAGAAAGCCCTAAGATTTCAAAAACAAATCATAAACTCTTACAAAATGTGTGGAATCAAGTGATCCGAGAGGTCTATACATCAACGATCTATGGGACGCAATTAAAGTAGTAATTATAAAAGAAAAATTATTCACCACCAAAAATAAACTTGCCAAGCATTTAGCTAGGAATTGGGAGATTAAAGAAAGCACATTAGATTCTGCAATGCTCATAGATCAGTGCCTGATCTATCACCATCAGAAAGGCCTCAGATGGCCGCTAATGGGAGCAGGTGCAGAGACTCACAGTTAAACGTTAGGCAGAGAGAGCGCCTAAACTGGAAGTCTGCATTGGATCCCTCTCCTTGGAGTGCAGATAACTCCACGGAGGAAGGGGAGAAAGAATTATAAGAGCCAGAAGGGGGGAAAATCAAACAACCCCTCCAAAAAAAAAACCCAAAACAAAACACCATATTTGAGTTCACAGCCCACAGGCCCACAGAATCAACTAAGCAGGGCCCATAGGGGCTCAGAGAGTCAAGCGACAGTCATGGAGCCTGCATGAGGCTATGGATCTGTGTTAGATCCCCTGCCATGTTCTGGTTGTTTAGTGGTGGTTTTGTGGCACTCCTAACAGTGGGAATGGGGGCATCCCTGACTCTTTTGCCTGCTCTTAGAACCCTTCTCCTCCTACTGGGTTGCTTCATCCAGTCTTGATAATAAGGATTTGTGCCTAGTTTTATTGCAAGTTGTTATGCTGTGTTTGGTTGATATTCCTAGGAGACCTGATCTTTTCTGAAGGAAAATGAAAGAGCAATGGATCTTGGGAAGCAGGGAGGGAAAGAATTGGAGGAGTTGAGGGAGAGGAAACTGTGATCAGCATGTATTGGGTAAGAAGAAGGAGAAGAGAAGAGAAGAGAAGAGAAGAGAAGAGAAGAGAAGAGAAGAGAAGAGAAGAGAAGAGAAGAGAAGAGATCAGTGAAAATCTAGAGAATCAAGACCAAAAAAAAAAAAAAAAAAAAAAAAAAAAAAAAAAAAAAAAAAGACAAGAAAACGTGATAACAATAAAGGAAGAAATTAATGAAATAGAGAAAAAAAACATAAAAGTGAGGTGAACAAGACTAACTTCTGCTCCTGAAGACATCGGTAGGGTAGACAAGTCTCACATGTAAAAGGAAATGTTGGAAACAGGTATCACTAAAGGTATGGTAAGTACAGCCAGGAGGGTAAGAGCAATGGAATTACATTATGAACAGGGATCAGTACTCCATCTAACCATGTAGAATGAAAATGTAATTTTTTAGAAACACCAAGTAATCCAAAACTGGAAACAAAATCAAAACATAAGGCATATTTTTAAAACTGAAAAAAATTCAAATGACAATTAAAATTCCTTCCTCATATAAGTCCCGAACTTAGTGGATTTTTTTAAAAAGGCATATTTAGTTGAATTTTGAAGAAAAGTATAATCCTAGTTTACACAAGAGGTTTCATAAAAGGAAACAAGAAAGTTGGAAAAAAATACTACCACTTTTATGAGATGTTAGCAAATTGAATATACAAAAGGAAAAATATAAAGTATGTCAATAAACTCCAATAGTACACTCAGAATGCCATAGATAACTCATATCTAAGATCACTCCTCAAGGAAAAAGAGGTTTGGTGTCTCAAACATTGTCTACTTGATTCAAAAGGATGATTCAGAGAGACAGAATCACATGGTTACATTTCTAAAATTACATTGAAAGAAAATATTCATGAATAATGAACTTCAATTTACAGCCAAATTTGTTTACGCAGTAAAATCCATAGCTATACAAGCAGTGGATTGTTGTAATGAACAGGAAAATGGGCCAATTAAGTGCGATAGAGACTTTGAAACAGACTCATGCATTCCCTAGGAGCTGGTATGTAATGGGTGTCACACTAGAGCACAAGGCAAGAATGAACACTTCAGTGGCTACTATTGGAGAAATTGGCATGCTGTACTTCCTTAAAAGTATTATGAATCTATATGCAAAAAATCCAAGTTTGTGAAAGACAAGTCTAAAAGTAGATCTAGAATCTTAACATTAAGAAAATGGAAAATATCATTTCAACCTTAGGTGGGCAATGAATGAATTCATCTATACTTTGAATTAAGGAGAAAAAGAATGCTAAAATGATCAAGCAGTTATTGCACAAAGGGATGTTACACCTCACCATGGTAAGACAATAATGAAAAGTATGGCAAGATAAGAGGCCACTTTACTCTCATTGGTTGACTTAAGTTGAGGGACTGATAATTGCAGGCCCCAGCTAGGGTGTGTGGAAACAGGGCCCATGTACTCTGTCTGGTAACTGCTCAACAGAGACTAAGCATGTGTTTAACTATTGGGTTACATCCTTTGGCTTACTCCTGAACCTCCCCTGTACGTTTGCCCATCTGCACTCTTGCTTTTAAAATCACTATTATTAAGTGCTATGTATTGCTATTTGATAGAACCATGGAATCGGCATGGTGATTCTTTCCTGAGCATCCTTTGGGGTTTTGATAGGGATCGCATGAACTTTCCAGATGTGGAGTGAGATTCACAGGAAACTGTCCCTGCAGGATGAAGGCCCACTCAGCCAATCAAGCTCTTGTTGAGTTGTTTGATAGCACTTCCTCACTCTGCCCTTTTGAGTTTCTCTTCGTATCATCTGCTATTAATTATATCGTCCCTTCCACTTCATGAAGAAAAATAGACTCTTTCCTTTAGTCCCTCCTTTCATCTGTTGCTATTTAAGCTCAGGAGCACACGAACTGCTTCTTAATCTTGTCAGAAGCAGACAGGAGTTTTAGGTGCTCACTCCTGCTTTCCGGTGTTCAGCTTGTGAGAATAGGACCTTTTATGCCTTATGTGTTTTACATCTAGAGTCTTTACATCTCATAAAGAATAAAGGAAAATTCTAGCCACTGAGTTCATGTCCAGAGGAGAAAAACTGAAATAATCTAATAGAAAATGCTAATCATTTTCCAGTCCACTTATTTTTGATATTCTTTTTCATTTTTTATTCTGGTTTAATTTGTCATTTCCATAGTGACATAAGGGAGGAACTTTGATTACTTATTTTGTACCTTTTTCGAATATTGTATAGATTTTTGAAGATATAAATTCCCCTGAAAGTACACTTTAACTTAATCACAAACATTCACAGAGTTGCCAGCACCATTCTGATCAAAATGTTTACTAATTTCCATCAGCCAGAAACCTAGACTACCCAAGATACAATTTACTAAGCACATGATACTCAAGAAGAAGGAAAGGGGGAGCAGGGCTGGGAGGGGGGAGGGTATAGGGAACTTTCTGGATAACACTTGAAATGTAAATGAAGAAAATATCTAATAAAAGTTGAAAAAAAATAAAAAAAAAAAGAAAGCCTTCTTTGACCTACAGATCTTTTTTGAGTTTTGTTCTTTTAAAAATGATTTTAGGTTTTTGTTTGTTGGTTTGGTTGATTGGCTTGGTTTGGTTTATTGAGATAGAATCTCTTTTAAGCCGGCCTGAAACTTCACCAAGTTGTTCAGACTGATCAGGAATAAGACAATCCTCCTGTTTCTGTCTCCTGGCCTACATATTATTTAGTAATACTATTTATTTGCAAAAAAAAAAAACAAAAAAACAAAACAAAACAAAACAAAAAAGCCTGGAAACTTTAAAGGTATCTTGTTGTTTCCTTTCAGTTTAGTATTAAGGTAAAAATCCTACTTTGTATTATTTTTAATTACAAATATATTGAAACTTGTTTTATGGTATTTAGTTTGGTGAATATACTATGTACAGTTTTTAGTAATTTAGTGTGTACCTATAAATATCAATTAGATAAAGATATTTCATAATCACTTTGAAATCTTATATATTTTTCCTGATTTGTTTTTACTTACTTATTGTATAAATTATCAAAAGACAGATGATGAAATTTTGATGATGAATTATTTTGGAAGATTCTACACTAGTTGTATCAACTCAATTTATTTATTTTAGGAAATAATTTATGTATTTTATTTTGTAACAATATTGTCAGTCTTTCTCATAAATTGATCATTTACCATTTTTTCTGGTTCCTTTATTTTGAAAAATGTTTTACCAGATACTATCACAATACATAATTATTTTGTACTTGTGATTTCCATAGTACATATTTTTCACCCATTTATTTTCAATATCCAGGACTTTACATTTATAGGGTATTGCTTGTAAACAGCATATAATTTAAAATTACAACCTGCATTTTCGTGACTCTCTGAAACAATTTCTACTTAATAGAAAATGATTTAGTTGAACTTAAACCCATCATCTTGGGGTTTGTTTTCTCTTGGATAAGTCTTGTCTGTTCTTGGTTTCTCTTTCTCTGCATTCTTGCTGGAGATTCAAGTCATTTTTATTCCATTTAGCCTTCAATTTTGACACTTACCCTACAACTACTTGTGTATATTTGTATGTTTGTGATTGCTGTGAAGAGTATAATGTGAATCTCTAACTTGCTCCCACCTTCATTCCATGAAATTCACTATCTCAGAGATAACGCAAGCCTTTTCAGCTGCATTTCCATTCACCTCTGCCTTGTCCTTTGTGACAACACAGGCAGGGTGTTGTGAACCCATAACTGATGGTGCCAGCTTCTCTTTTACCCATTCTCCCTTCTCTGCCATCCCACAGAAAGTGAGCACTCAGACACTCCTTAGCAAGTCTCCTGAATACTGAATGCCATCTTGGAAATTGCTTTCTAGAGAATCCATCTGCTCAGTCAAAGAATAGCTAGGGATTCCATCCACCACTGGAGATCATCAATGTCATTTTCACTCAGACTCTAGCCAGTCCGTCTTTTCAAAGTCCTTGCAAGAAGTGCTTGCTTTAATTTTTGGCCTCTGTCACCTTTACTTGTCTAGTCACAATCTTCTATATTCACTTTTGTCTCCTGCCCTGAGTATATCAAGTATTCCCAAACACTAAGTTCTAACACCAGTCATTTATTTGTGCAAGCATTAAACATTTTTGAACAGCACAAGGAAGCTTTGTCTGGTACATATGTCCACAAGCACACATGGCTTCTGCCCACAAGCTTCGTATAGGTCATAGGACAGACAGACACTTAAATAAAAATAAAACAATGATGTTTGCAGATACTATTGTAGAATGGAGCACAGAGGAAGAAGTGTGACTGTCATAGCTAGGACTTCAGAGCAAAGTCCATGAAAGACTCAGATTTATAAAGACAATGATTTGACCTAATTCTTCATGGGGAATTATGTGGAGACAATGTGGAGAGGTCATTGACAGAGAAGAAAAGCTATAAACCTTCTACCTGTTAGTTATAAATATATAAAAATGCTGATGCATTCTTACACTGAAAGCATTCTGTTACAACTAAAAAGAGTAAAGGTGTGTGTGTGTGTGTGTGTGTGTGTGTGTGTGTGTGTGTGCTTGTGCACGTGCACATGCGCGTGAATAAAGGAACATGGAAGATCAGATAAATAGAAAAATTCAGCTTAAGATGAAGCTCATGTTTATTTTCCTATAATCAGTCAGGACATTTCAAGTCCATAACGTCAAGCTGAAAATAGTGATCCATTTATGTTCACGTTCTCCCAAAATGCAATACACTGTTCACACAGAGTAGAGTTTATTAAGTAGACTTAATAAGAGGATGTTGGGGTGGGAGATATGGCTCAGTCATTGAAATGTTTGTGGCACAAGCACGAGGACTTAGCTTGGATTCCATCACCCCTGGGAAAAGCCAGGTGTGGCAGCACACGTCTGTAATTGAAGCACTGGGGAGACAGACAGGAGCTCATTGGCCAGCCAGCAGTGCACTGGGGAGACAGAGACAGGAGCTCATTGGCCAGCCAGCAGTGCACTGGGGAGACAGAGACAGGAGCTCATTGGCCAGCCAGCAGTGCACTGGGGAGACAGAGACAGGAGCTCATTGGCCAGCCAGCAGAGCACTGGGGAGACAGAGACAGGAGCTCATTGGCCAGTCAGCAGCCTGGCTGAACTGAGGAGCTCATTGGCCAGCCAGCAGCCTGGCTGAATTGATGAGCTCAGATTTAGTTAGTGATGCTACATCAGAGGAAAAAAGGTGAAGAGTGACTTCAGAAGATATATGACCTCCACATACATAAGCACACATGCACACTTACATACATGAGCATATACATGAACATGAACATGCATACATACATACATACATACATACATACATACATGCATACATGCATACAAGCACATACATGCATTGTGCCATGGTGTGTAAGACTTTTAATGCTGGTTCTTAACCTTCTTTGACTGAGAAACGCTTAGATTAAAGCAAACTATTGCATATAGCTGGGAGAAGCTTTCCACCAAGGACTGACTGAGGAGAAAGCACTTGCCCTGGAGTTGAATGTCACCACCTCTTGTGCTTGGGTAGTGAAAGTATAGAGGACAAAACAGGAAGAAGCCGGTATCACAGATGTTCTTTCTCTGCCCTGCTCTACCACACCATCCCTTGGCTCCACAACAGACTAATCCCTCCTAATCCAGAACCAAAATTAGCTCCTTCTTTCACTGTTTGCATCTGAGATTTTGTCAAAGTAACAAAGCCTGAATAACATACTGCTAAAATAAGATAAACAGTTATAGATATCTTTAGTAGTAACTAGAAACATGATGTAGACCAGGGGCTATCACAGTGCAGCCCACAGGCCAAAACTGACCCAATGCCCATTTCCATGAGGCTGTGATCTAAGATATATATATTTTTAGAAAGCTGAAAACAAACACGAGCACAATATGAAAAGTATATAAAATTCCAAGTTCTGTTTTTAAATTTACAAATTATATACATAGGTTTACATAGTTTCTACCTTTATTATAATAGCTGTTAAACATTGTTGATATGGGTGGTGTTTCCTATAAACTTAAAATATTTTACAACTGGTTCTTCATAGAAAATGTCTCTTAACTCATGTTTTGCAAAGGAATGAGCACAGCCTTTGGGATAAACTGGATTTGACTCTTAATCCTATCTATGCTTTTACTACTTATATCATATAAACGCTTAGCATCTCTGAATTTGAAAATAATCAGTTTGGAAGTGTGTAAAATAAATACTATGAGGAACAAAATATATTTCAACACGTTTTGGGGTTTTTCCCTGTTCACATGGTGTTAGGGATACTCATCTGAAATCTCATCAATTAAATATACATTGCATGTCTTGTTAGAGATTCCTGTTCAATGTTTAGCTGGTTGACAGCAAACAAAGCAAAGAAAGAAATTATGGTTAACAGGCTTTAGGCTTGTGCAGAAAGGATTTCCAGGCAAGTGGTCCATAATTCATAACTGATGTGGAGAGCCCTGGTATTTAAAATACTGTGAACATGTTGTGGTTTCTGTTAGGATTGCTAGCCAGTCCAACCCAAGTGAGATCATTTCAAACTGGAGACAGTTTAAAGACATAGAAAGGCACATGAATATATGATCTTGCATATGGTAACTGACTCCTTGGGAACCCAACAATTGGTTATTGAGTGTCTGTATCTCAGATGGTTTCATTTGTTTCCACATTATTTATATTCAAAGTACTTTCTTAAAGAATTCATGCCTTCTGTGATTCCTCTTGCTAATGCATGGAGAGTTTGACAAAAAACCAGAATTGATCCTCTCACCCAGACTTATCAATATGAGATCTTTCAAATATTTAGAACAAATGCAGTAAAACAAGAGAAGACACCTTCCCTTTTGTATGCATTTGTGCTTTTGCTTTCTTCCTTTGGTTGCTCTGCCCTGAGTATTCCTAGTGGTAAGTTCTGGGTGTGGTATGCTATAGGTGCAAAATAAATGCTGATATAATGAGCAATGGAGTTTAGAGAGGAAAAAAAATTCTCATGTTGTTGTTAAGACACGGGGATCTGAGCTTTCCAGTTACCACTTTATTCTTAGGTGATGTAGAAAAAGCACTTCAAATCTTGGATGCTTTCTCCATCTGTAAACTAGAAAACACCTCTCTTGTCACTCACAGTGATTTGTAAGGATGACAGTGAAATGCATATGAATATGCATTTTGTAGGCTATGACTTTAAATATGATTTTTCATTGTAAAAAATAAAACACTTGTACTATATACCTGTAAAAAAATTCTTCCATTCTTCTTCTATTGGTTGAAGATTGGAATTAAAAAAAAAAAAAAAAACACAAAAACAAAAAACCAGAGGAGAATGCTACCTCAGTCAGTAAAATTGGCTAAAAAGACAGAACTTTTATTTTGGCAAGTAGCATGTGAGTGAATGAAAGAATTTGGAAATATGTTTTTAAAACTAATGTTTTCCAGTACTGTTGTTTTTCACTTGTGTAATAAATTTGTCTCTGATTCACTGCATACAAATCATATCTGTGTATCAAATCAAGATTAAATTATCCTAAAACAAAGAGTAAAGGGCCAGAAATTCTGCACTGCTTGGAAAATGTTTTGTTTAAGATAGCTTATTTTCAAAAGTCACTTCCTAACTTACTTGGTACCATACAGATTCATGAAGTCAATATTTTACTAAATACTTCATACACTGATGTAATTTTTGGTATGATTGGTGATTTTGGTCTAATACAGAAATGTTGTGTGTAGGCTGTTTTCGGCATCAGGCAAGGAGAAATGGGTGGCTACTGATTCTAGAGCCTAGCTGGAGCTAGTGTGGATTTCTAAAATTACATGCTACATAGAAATTATTCTCCTGGATTACTTGTAGAGTAAGAATAGGATATATACCCAAAATCCAAGAGCTACCTAATGGGTATTAATTGAGGATCGGGTTGAGATTTCTGCTTCTAGATATAACTGAGTAACTTACAGTCAAACCAGGAGTTCATTCTAGCAGACGTGTTTAAAAATAAAAATTAAGTAAGATCATGATGATGATGATGACGTTTGAGAACAAGCAAGTCCATCCAGACAGAAGAGCTCAATATTTCAAAAGGAAAGAAATCACAATAAAAAGAACCTGGCATTGTCTCAGAAATATTTTTAATATCCAAAGCAGTGCAAAGTAAATGAAGAAAAGACTGGCCAGAGAGAGGCTCAAGTCCAGGAGGGGTCCTTGGCAGGCGCATGTTACTGAGAACACGGAAGCTGGAGACTTTCAAGGTAGAGGGCCAAGTTCAAGCTTTGCATGGGGGTTTCTTAGAACAACGGGAAAAAACTGAAAAATGGATCAGAACTCACAGAAATAAGAACAGAGGTGCTAGTCTTTTAAATTGCATATTTAATTGGGGCAGTATTCCCCAAATCTTAATGCATATCCCAATAGATTTGTCTTAAAAAGAAGACAATGTCAGCCAATATCTCTACAAGGTGCTCAGTGTCTGATGTTTGGTTAAGGTTTCATTCTTTATGACAGAAGAGAGAGGACAGCGAGTGTAAAGAAGAGATCATCAGCACCCAACAGCTCAGGTCACTAAGGGATTGCCATTATCAAGTGCACACTGAGGTGGTTCTAATCCACGTATTGTGTATTCTAAAGTACACAGTAAGAAGAAGTTTTCCAAAGAAAATGAGAATATACAGGGATTAAATAGGTATACCTCGAGATTACAAAAGGACATACTTTTTCATTAAGAAAGATAACTTATAAGAAAGATGGAGAAATTTGAAGACATACCCTGGCAACCTCCAGTGTGCATAGTTCACATATCTACAAAGAGTGCCATAAAATTAGCTTAACTAAAATCCAGTGACTCACCCACATGACTCAAATCAAAGTGATACAATATACTAATAGCAACTGAATAAACATTTCACTGCCAATCTTGCAACAACAACAAAAAACAAAACTCCTTGCAAGTAATGGGTGTGAATTCTGAGCAGTAAACTATTCCCATCTTTGCTGATGTCAAAATTACTTAAATAGGAACTTGATTACAGCAACCTCTTAGTGACTGGAACTGTTTTCCTTCCATGATCTTTTCTCCTTACACTCTCTGTCTTCTCTCCTCCATAATACAGAATGAAGCTTTGATTTGGCTTAGAGAGACAATAATACCCATGTTGCTGCACATTCAACTTGCTCCCCAGTGAAAAGTAATACATGTTAGAACCTGCCAAAAGGGATAATAAAAAGAGGAGATTAAAACGCAGCAAAGAAAAATGATAATGCTGCAAGTGAGATCTGATCAATGGTTAATGGGGTTGTGGAAGTAACCAGCTCTGAGAATGGTGACTCAGGAGACCAGATATGCAGGTAGAGGAAGTCAGGGAAATTGCAGTCATCACCAGAAACAGGGGATGTAGGTTTGAAGGAAAGAACAAGACATCCTAAAGCAGTGCTTCTCAAACATACCAAACGCTGTGACCCTTTAATACAGTTTCTCACACGGTGGTGACCCCCAGACTATAACGTTGTTTTCATTCCTACTTCATAACTATAAATTTGCTACTGACATGAACAGTAATATAAATACTTTTGGAGATAGAGGTTTGCCAAAGGTGTCACGACCCACAGGTTGAGAACTGCTGTCCTAAAGGATCCAATATATATATAAAAACAACAACAACAACAACAACAAACAAAGTTCATGCAAAAGGAATTCTGGGGGTATTCACACAAAACAAGTGAAGAGTAAATGCCAGAAGCTGGTCTATGGTGATCTGTATAAGCAAGCCATAGAAAAGCCACCATCATAAGAAAATGCTAGCTTTGCCATGTAAGCTAAGACGAGGGGGTCTCATAAGTAAAAGGTAAGCAAAGGTAAAACTAGCTAGGTATCTTTGGGACTTGGCAAAGAAATATAACACATTGATTCTCTGTCTTGCCATTGTTCAGAATGACCTAAAGAGTCAAAAGCAGCTCTGTTATATTTACTCTCCCACATATGCTTAAACTAAAATACAGGAGCATTGGAAGTGAAAAGTGTCTTAGAGGTCATGAAGCAATTATAATCTTTGTGTTTATTATTGTTACCTTTGGCCAGTCATTTTTAATTTCACAATGTCATGTGAAGCAAGGGCTGCCTCCCCTCTGTGTGTGTGTGTGTGTGTGTGTGTGTGTGTGTATGTGTGTGTGTGCATGCATGCATGTGTATGTGTAAGAACATATATATGAGACAACTAAAAGACCATTATCAAAGTATTATTTTAAGTTATCAGAAAAAGAAACACAAGTTTAAAGCATAATTGTAGCTCAATGGTCGAAAACTTGTCTAGAATATGCACAGCCTTGAAAAAAAAAAACACTGAAAATAATTTAAAATGAAAGTGTACATTTCTTTGGTTGGTTATATAAAAACTTAGGAAAAATGATAAACCCTATCAAGACTGAACAAAAACAGCTGATAAAATTCATACAAAATTTAAAGGATAATAATTAAGATAGCTAATATATTCTGAAGGAAAATGGAGGATCTTTACAACTTACACCACGGGATTTAAGACTGATTAGAATGTTTAGTACTGAGAAGTGTACTAACATTTCAAAAAAATTACATTAACTAGTGGAGCAAAATGCAGAATCAATAAATAAAATATAGTGTCAATAAACAATCCATCTTATGCATACAGGTCTAGGTTCTCGACATAGTAATGGGTTTGAGTTCTCTGGATCTACTAAGCATTCACAGGGAAGAGACTGAGAACCTCTACCTCACTCAATGCACAAAAACTTCAGAGGAATTCGAGATGTAAATATGAAAATGCTGCCCCAAATCCTATCTCAAGTAACAACAACAACAACAACAAACAGTCAAAATTGTGCAAAAGAAAGAAATCTACTCTATGCATTTGCAATGCATATAGTGGTATTGCGATAGTGATATTAAACACCCTGTGCCTCTATTTCTATGGTTAATTAGGGTATTTGAGCTATCCGTTTCTAATTTTACATAGTTGTGGTACATATAACTTTCCCAGAGCGCTTACCCATAGGAAGTCAAAATGTCAGAGAAAGATGAAAATAAGTGTAAGATGTAAATACTTTGAGATAACAATAGGAAAATCTCTAATTAATCAATCAAGTGCCGAGATTTATCCATCCATGTGAAAACATGTGTGTCTCAATTTACAGGGTTTACAGATAGATATTTAGGTTACTTACTTCAAGCCAAATTTCATTGTCCTTCTGCAGGCTATCTTTAGCCTGCTCACTGCCTGCATCCTGGTCTTTCTTCAGACTGAAGACACAGAGAAACCAGCCAGAAAAGAGATCATATGGGGATGAATCCGGGCGGTGTGAAGTACAGATCTGAAATTCAGTATCAATCCCAAATTAAGTGTGGAATGCAGGAAGTAAATAAAGTGAAAAAAGCTCTCTAGCATAAAGCCCACTTTTTCTCTCTGCTAAGTGCCTAACACCCACACTAGTAGATGCAGAATGCAGAAAATTAGAATGCAGAAAATCTAAAATTCATATAAAATAATTTCTCAATGCTGTTATCCTCAAGATGTATCTTGCTAGGGTAGAGAAACACACAGGACAACTTTCTGTCTATCATCAGTGTGGGACCATGCCCAAAGAACCATTCAGGCACACTCCGGGTAACTGATCCAAGGGTTTGCGACTCTTTTCAGGTGATGGGTAGTTCCTTAAAAATCAGCATCAACTGACCCCGTAGGGAGGATATTTACCCAGGCAGACAGGGAGCACTTGGCTTGGTAGAGAACCCAAGAAGCAAAACTCCAGGAAATATCTCCTACTATAATTAAAGAACAAAGTCAGGCTAGACTAAAAGTCACTTCAGAGAGCTGCCATGAGCTTAGAATCTCCAGTTCTCCTGACTCTTTGTCACTGAGCACCAGAACTCCAAGGAGATGAACGGCATGACTTAGCAAAGAGAATGTGGCCGAAAAGGCTAGTTGTCTCATTGCATTCCTGCCCACCACCTTTTCATTAACGAATATCAGCTTTGTTCAAAGTTATCCAGTTAGGTAAATGTTCATTTCCTCAAGGTTTCCTACAGATAAGGGTGACTAAATAGACCCGGAAGATAGGGGTGAAAATCTAGTGTTGAGCTTCCAGAAAATTTGCCATTTTCCCAATAAACATGAGCAAACACTCAACTGTTGTGCACAAACATCCCTATGACCAGATTTCTTCTTCACCTCCTCCCGTGTAAAGTTAAATGCAAGGCTAGGAGAGCACAGCTCAGTGACAAAGCCTTCATTCAGTGACTGAGCTAGGCCCTGAGTTCAAACCCCAGACAACACAAACAACACAAACACACACTCACATGAAATGTTGATTTCATGCTTACAGTGGAAACAGTCATTGTAATAGCAAGAAAAAGGAAACTGCAGACTAAAAATAGAAGTGCTGGAACTTCGACACTGGCCTCCTTGATGAGACAGAGACAGGCACCTTGAATAGCTCCTTCTTCTACCTATTCAGAAATGCCGCCTCAAAGCAGGAGTTTGTAATACAGCTCTTTATCCAGGCCTACAATCCCCAGAGGCCTGGTTTTATCTCTGAAGACTATCTTAAGGATTGGTTGGAGAATTTATTTGGTTATGGAACCATCAGGAATGGTACCCAAGAGTCAATTGCTCTTCATCTTGCCTTTAGTATTCAATTTCAATTCACCAATCTCATTAGTATAGTCTCTGGAGTCTTCCCAAGATCTCCTGCTAGGTAACTAAGGGAAAGAATTCAAAGGATTAACTCAATTCACTTTAACTACTAACTCTAGCACTTTTACAGTAATAATTTAAATAAATTTACTGTCAACTAGCCTGTTATATGCAAATGGTATCAACAAATGTGGACCGAAAGAAGTTAAGTGATTTGTCCAAACTCATATACTAAGAGTAATAGGAGTGGGTCCAGCTGTGTGATTCAGACTTTCTGATCTCTTATATTGTTGCCATTTATCCATTCACACTAACCTCCACCACACATAGAGACCAAACATAGTTTATGATAGCTGCATGTCTATGTTAAACTTCAAGGTTCTTGCATATGCCTTGGGTTACATGATTGACCTGTTGAGGTCGAGTCTTGTGCATGAGATTTTATGACTACTCTAGAAGGTTCTCACCTAACATTATCTTCTTCTGAACTTGGGGGCAAAAAGGAATGATAACGTCTTGGATAAAGACATCCAGACAGCCATGTCTCCACTTTTCCAGCTTAACTTACCATTGAATGAGGTTCTCCTGTTACCGTGGAAACAGGACATTTCTCCTTGTCTTCATGGTAGGAATAAGCCTGGCTAGCCCACTGATCCAAATATCCTTCAGGAGTATGGAGGCCACAGTCTATGATGATGGTTTCCTTCTCAAAATCTTCACAAATCCCATCTCCCTCATACCTGTAGCAAAGGCTTGGCTCCCCTGCAGAGAAACATGGATAGCATTTAGGAGTTTTTTTTTCATATCTTTTAGGGGAAATTTAAAATGAGAGTATTCCCAGCAATTCTTCTTCAACTTTCTAAAGACAATCTTGTGATAATTGAAGAGTGCAGTACCCGCCAAAACTCCAACCCAAACACTGTTGGAGAAGAGGGGTTCTTCACTCTTTATGAGAAAGAATCAGAATCTCATAAAGTTATAGGAGACATTGGACTTAGGAGAGCAGGGTAAAGAAGGAAAATCACTATAAACTGGATGTAGGGAAAAGGTTGATTTTCTTTTATTTGTATTGTTGGGATTTAATGCGACAGAGTCTTAGGTAGCCCAGGCTGGTTCTGAACTCTTGATCTTTTTGCCTCTTGAGTGTTACAATCATAGTCAAGTGCTATCATGTCCATTCAAGGTACTTTAGGAGAAGCTGAATAAGATTCAGAGTGTGTTACAAATACATGGGACATAGAAAAAAAGCAGAAATAGAGTTTAAAGAACTAGTATAATGTAGATGGATTTGAGTCTCCTTCACTGTTGTTTTTTCTTAATTCAATTATTTAAGGAGTTCTTCACCAAGTTAAGATTTATTTTAAATTACTCTTGACACTGAGATGTTTTTCTCTAGCATATAACTGCTCAGGAGCTGTGGGACAGTGTGCTGCATAGACTCTGGCTCATAGCGGTTGCAGGTCTCTCAGCTTAGGATAACCATGAGGTGTGCAGTTTTCTTTTTTATTACTATTGTTTGATTTATAAATGAGAAATACATGTCTAAATGAGCTTGTCTGACTTGAAAAGTGCCTCTGATGATCTATGGGGCTTGATTTGAGCTAGAATTACATAATATGGGCCCATTTTCTCCCTTAGCCTGTACCACCTCATACTGAAGGAGAGCACACAAACAAGACAGGAATAATTGGGGGAAACTGTCAGAGTAGAAAGATGAACTTGAATGCACTGGGCAGGTTCTATCCCTCCACATAGGGCAGCTCCTCCTGGGTGTATAGTATTGCCCCTTTGTAGACTGGCTTCTTTCAGTGTGGGAAGCTGCCCACCAAAATGTAGGGCCAGTAATATTGATAGCACAACTCAGTTTCCCATATCTACTTGAAGCAGTAGGATACTGAAACAGAATTAAGATTCAATACAAATTCACACTATTCAGTAAAAGTATTGCTAAGATTTATTGTTGCAATGGCATAATTTTTCATTTCATTTTTTCTTCCTCATAGAAATTCCACAGATATATTCTGGTAATTTGTTAGCTGCTCACCTACATACAGTTATTATTTTCCTTAATAATGGCCTGAGTAAATCTCCTTCTGCATGCCATGTCAGCCACCCTTTACAGGACATGGTTCTAAGCCCATTTAAAGCCTTCATCTACAGTCAATCAAATTTATGGCATACTCAGTGTCTCATACAGCATATGTACATTTGAAACAATATTCCAAGCAGAGCAAGCTGCCCCTCTCTCTGGCTTTGTTATTATTTATGACAATTGTATACATATATAATATAGTTTCTATCCATAACTCAGGGACTACTCCTTTTCATTTCTTTTTTTTTTTCTTTTAATCACAGGGGGAAAAACATTTTGTTTTGGGGTTTTGTTTTTCTGCAGTTCCATAAAAAAATAATAAACTGCTTTCAAATCACATTTAAGATGCTCCTTCCAATCTAATATTAAAAAAAACAGTAAAATCATATGCTTAATATATGATAAACTTATTCATCAAAAAGATGTCTAATAGTAGGATATACCACATTAATTTAACTCAGCCGATTACTTAAATATAAGCTGAAATGTGGTACTTAAGTATAGTTATAATAATTGTGATATAGTCTTACTGGAGTTGAGAGGCTGAGAAAATATGAGTCCAAAAATCAAATGAGATAGAAACAACATGAATGCTGTTCTTGAGTTAAATGAGACTTGAGCCGCACTGGAGATGGCATAGTGTGCAGAGAATGTGTGCTTATTTTCAGTATGTGACCACTATGTGGCTACCAAGAAGAAATGATACAAACAGAGGTAGCATTAACAAATACTTGTGCACAATAGAGGGGGGTAATTGGTTCAGTATACTCTGCACAGCCAGACCACATCTGGGGTATTGGATTCCTTCCTGGGCATTGACGATACAAAGCATGCCAGGCTGGGGTACATAGGAAAGGGTCTGGAAACCTAATCACATGAGGGGGATGTTTGGATTGGAAAGGAGAATAGTGAAGAGGCATTTCAAATATCTGAATGGTAGTCAAATAAAACAGGAAAAAATGTATCCTCTGAAGCTTCATTGTACAAAACTCTCACTTGATTCAATACAAGTGAAGTTGTGTTCCAGAGCCAGCTTGGCAATGCCCTTGTATACACTTTGATGAGTCACTAAGATGGTCTGAGCTTCAATATACAAAATGAAAACTAGGAGACAAAAATTTGTATCAGATAAGACTGTTGTTAAGCAGAATCGTCTGTTTCAAGTACACTAATCATTGCCATAATTAAGTAAGCAGAAACTATGTGCCCATTTCTCAGGATTGGATAGAAGTGACTTCTCTAAATGAAAAGCTGGACTCTAAACTACTCCTGATCCATCTATCTGGAAGGGAAAAGTCTCTTTCAGATGTTACTGCATTACAGGCACTAAGGTGCGTGTGATACTACTTAACACATGGCACTCAGTGGATCATTGTTTGCATAGGTGAAAGGCTAGGTAGACAGGAAGGTGATGCTAAGATTCTATGACTCAGAGATTCGGAGCTAGAGAGCAGGGGTGCCACCATGTTTTATGTAGTAGTTGACACCTTAATAATATGTTCTACATATTGTAATATGCTACATTGTCTTAAGAGTTAAGGACACTGAAGCAGTTTCAAATACACTGATGTTTAAGACAGTTTGATGTGGGGTTCTACTCCAGACAATTATTGCAATGTATGGGATGGGAAATCATCTGCAACAGAGGAACTTGCTCATGGGTAGTTCATCATTACTGGGGAGAGTGCTGTGTGCTACCTCTCAATGCCAATAGTTTAGATACAAGTTAACTAGCTCCAACTTATCACCACTTATTTCCCAGGACAGGAAACATCAGGGCCCTATGCTGGTCTTTATGATCTCATCTACCAAATGTAGATATCAAGAGATATCTTGCCTCTCCTCTGCCTTAAGAATATTTTCTGACCCTAAGTTGTACATAGAACCTACAGGATTGTTCTGCTTCCTGGCATTTTGGTATATCCATGAGGACCCAAGAAAGGTCTTGGTAAGGACAAGCTGGGGTCCAATACAATCTGTTTAGCATGAAATTCTAGATCTGTTCTCCCTTGGCTTAAACTGTAACTAGCACTTTCAGATAAATAAGCAAAAATAAATCGTTTAAGCCTTTTGTGCCTCTGTTTAGTTTATTTATGGTTAAAGTGAGAATCAAATTAGAGACTATATGTGGAGTATTTGGTGTTGTTGCTTCAATCATCATTAAGACACAGGACATTAAAAGTTCACAAAATAATACACTGATACAGCTCTAAAAGTAAGATATAATCCCCACCCCCTAGACTGACCTGTACAATTGAAGCCTTCCTCCAGTTCACATGCTCTTGAGCACCCATCTCCATTCAACAGGTCTCCATCATCACACATCTCTCCCATACTCCTAGGAATATACATTTAGATACACAGAGATGATTTTACTCACTCAGCTACCATAAACTCATTTAAATTTCTCATTGTGCTTTAAAATTAAAAGCTGTATAAAATGGATATTTAACAATTTATAGAAAATATTAAATAAGCAATATTTAAAGTAGATGTGAGGTCAGCAAAATAGTAGATTAGCATCATCAGAGTGTTGTAGGAATTCCTAGAAATCAAGAGAACATCTGGAAGAACTTCAGAAGTGTGCCTGGTGAAATGCATCACCAGCCCCTGTGATAAATGAAGACTTGAAATTAGCTCATTTGTGTCTTTCAAATTTGCTGTATTTATTTTCTTCATTCATTGATTTATAAGAACAGTAGCATTGCTGTATACTAATAACCAATTATGGGGAATAGAATTCAAAAAAAGCAATCCCATTTAGAATGAAAATTATAAAATCTGAATGAAAGAAGCTAAGTAGAACAACAACAAAACACACACACACACACATGGGAATAATATGTAATCTGGAAATTTCATTCCTGGGTATATCCAAAGGAAATAGAATTAGTATGTCAGAGAGCTGTCTCTATTACCTTGATTATTGGAACATTATTTGAAATAGCTTAGAGATGGAAACTAAGTGTCAATGGATGGAAAAAGAAAATGTGCCACACATCCAATAGAATGCTATCCAGCCTCAAAGAAAAATGAAATCCAGTCCTTTGGGGTAGCATGGATAGAGATGGAGACCACATTGAGTAAAGCAGGCACAGGAAGGAAAGTATCCTGCGACTTTGCTCACATCTGGGAAAAAGAAGTTGATCTCATACACATTGAAAGTAGAGTGTTAGTTAACAGAGACTGAGGTAATCAGAGAAAAAAGAGTGATTGAGAAAAGAATTACTGGTGTGTTCTGACTTACAGTGACATGAGAGGAAGTCCTATTGCTATTGCTCAGTGGACTGACTAAAACAAATATACGTAGTGAATTCAAGAAGCTAGAGAGAATTTGAATTGCTTACACTTAAAGAGAGTGCTATGTGGAGAGATGGATATGTCTAACCTATTTAAATATTACACAATGTATCAGAAATGTCACATGGGATTTGTGCATTTGTAATGTTTTTATGTAAAATTGTTTAATATGTTTAATTAAAAAAACATTGGCCATTTGAAAAAGTAGTTGATTTTCCTGGGCACGAAGTCATACACTACTCATAAGAGACACATAGAATTTTCCAAGTCAGCCTTGGACACTCAGAAAGACCCTCTCTATCAAAACATCAAAGCCAACAAAATAGAAATAGCTAACCTATATCATCTTATAGCTCATTGGTGTCATCTTATTTTCTGTTAATTTTACCTAACTTTTAAATCATTTTTCACTTAATTATTTTCCTCCACGAAAGTGAAGTTATAAAATTCAGAATATTTCAAAGTTGAATCTCTTGTTTATCCATATAAAAAAAGAGATCCAAGTAGCACCAATTGCAAGTGTCTTAGTCAATGACATAACTAGGGTTCAAGTGACTCTTCCTACTTCTTAGTGGCGAATGTCATATACGACAGGGAAAAAGATAATGTCATCTTTGAACTTTAGTTCATGTCTAAATGTAGGTCGAGGAAGGTAACTTACTCCATATTGCGATTTCTTCTATAAAGCATGTTATGGGAACAAAATTTTAAAAGTAAGTTGAAACTTGTACCAGAAAGTAAAATTTGGCCATTACAAAATGGTTATGACTTACAGTTCTCTTCTTTACATTTCAATATGTCCAAATTGGTATATATTTTAGCTTCATATATATAAAAAATTTGAAGTCCTAAAAGGTTCTCAGAACCAGAATATCACAAACAGTTCTGGTCATTACTCAAAGATTACTAAGGAGATGAATTAAAGACATGAGAATATTCACAAATATTAAAACTATGGTTTTGATGCAAAACATAGTAATCATGTTTTAAGCTGTAAACAGGAGAAAGGAATTAAAACATAGGAAAAACATAGTTGAAGGAATTGTATGTGACTGAGCAGTTGAAGATTAGCCCAGTTTGGAGAACTGACAAAAAAAAAGTTTTAAAAAAAAGTCACACCCCCTAAAACTACCTTATACATACATCTTATGTCATATATTTTAAGATTTATTTTTCTCTAACATTTATGAGTGTTTTGCCAGCATGTATGTCTGTGCACATAGAATCAATAGACACTAGAAGAGACTGTCAGGTACCCCTGGACGTGGAGGTACAGACCATTGTTAGCAAGCTTGTGTGTTCTAGGACTTGAAGAATGATTCTTTTTTTTTCAATTTTTTTTATCAATTATTTTCTTTATTTACATTTCAAATGCTATACTGAAAGTTCCCTATACCCTTCCCCTGCCTTGCTCCTCTACCCACCCACTCCCACTTCTAGGTCCTGGCGTTCCTCTGTACTAAATACACACGGGCAAGTGTTATCCCAGGGCTCTTTGGTCGCCACAACTGAAGACTAGCACCAGCAGAGAGCTAGCACACTGAGGAGGAGCAAGGACAAATGAGTGAGATTTACATATTTAATGATCTCTGTTGTATGCAGATGGGAAAAACATTTAGTATTTATGCTTTAGTGTGGTGGAATAGGATTATACCATATCTGCACATCTCAAAAGATCAAGAAATGTTCAGTGATCCATTGTTGGGTGGAATCCCACAAAAGGCTAGAGAACTGATTATATATTTTTTCTCGTCTGAGAAAGTGAAAAACGGGCCATCTTAATAATATGCAGAATTGCATCATACTTTGCCTCCCAGACTTCTACACCCCGCAGCTTTATGTAAGTACAGGCTATGTTAGAGGAGTGAGCCACTGCCCGAGGTATCCTAGGACTGGATATGTGTCCATACTGAACCTAGACACATTCCAGGCAAACCAGATTAGTTCATTCCTTGGATTGGTAACATAGGCTGCTAGAAAAATGATCGTAGGAAGTAAAGGAACCAAAGGAGTAATTACATCTTTTCCTTGGTTATGTTTACAGAAGAGCTGTAAGTGGGCCAAATGAGTGTCTCCCTTTACTCAAATCACATCCAGTTAATAAAACTGAACAAGCAGACCTTTGGTCCAAATTGCATCCTTCTTTTAGTATTATTTAACCATCATCTGTAGAGATTCCTCCCCTACTTAACTGCCCTGCAGTTCTTCACTGAGGCCTGAAGGGGGCCCCAGAGTAACATCTCTGTATCTCAACACTCTGGGGACCAGTGTTGAATAAACCCCTTCAGCACTACGCAGAGATTCCAGTGACCTCTTAAGACCCCAGAATTTCCACACAAGATTCACATAGGTCCTCCTTCCTGTTCATCCCAAGGTTGAACCTCTTTGAGCAGGGCAGAGCGACCGGTCTCTCGCACGCGTGACTCACCTTTCCACCTTCCCATCTCCACAGTAAGGGCCTCCGTGAATGTGACTCAGAGGAGGTGAAGCTTCTCCGAGTTCCCCCCCAGCTTCAGCTTGAACTTGATACTGATACATCTGCCCAGGGATGACCTCCCTGTGGAAATCAATGAGATTGCGACCTTAACATCTGCAATATGGCACATCCTTTGTTGTTGGTTCACATGAGTTTAAGGAAAGTATTATGTAAAACAAAATGTGAAACGTGTCAATTGTCTGAAACAAAGAGAAATGCCCAATCCTATGAACAACCTCGTGTTTGAGTATATATGTATTTCTATGGGCCTCAATGTTCTCTACTAGTAAATGTATTATAGTAAGTGCCTGGTGAGTTAACACTTAATAGAATAGTCCTGGAGAAAGCCATGTAATGTTCTGAACCAAGGAAATCTAGAAGAACTATTGAAAAACCAGTAAGCTATATTTTTAAAGTAATCAAACTAGTGAAGATTAGAATTTCAGTGTGCAGGCTCAGTCATGTCTTTTTCTTGGGTTTGTAGACCACACTTTTCTTAAAAGAGAATTCTTGCCTTGGAAAGGCTGGAACAAGTATTTCATAGAAGTAAGGACACAACTCAATACCACTTGGAAGAAGTAAAAATTTCCAGTTCAGAACGCACTAAATTGGCCTCTACCTCCAAATGCCAAGAATGGAGTTGGTACAGTTGACCTGAGAGACTGAAGGAATGCATCACACTATTTGGTCCCTGGTGTTTTCATTGAGTGGTGAATGTATGACCCAAGACTTTGATTTAGCATTAAAAGAGCTCATGAATTTAGCTGCAGGTAACAAAGATAAATTCTGCCTAATTTGAATTTTATCCAGTGATTTTCCAGATTGGAAAAGTACCACCCAACTCAAGATAAGATGCAAGTATTTGGGAGGCCATGATCTCGATGAATTATTAGGACTGCCGGGGGTGAGCAGTGAGGATTTCCTGCCATGATTCTCATTTTCCTTAACAGACACTTTACTGCAACCACAGAGTCACCACCCTACAATCTGATGTAGCAACCAGCAAACAGGAAATGTCTTGGGGTTTCCAAAATACCTTTAAAATCTTCTATACTGGCTTTTGAGTATTTTAACAGGAAAGACACCTAAATATTAAAGACTCTTAAATTTTCAAATTAGTTTTCCCTTTTGAGAAAGAAGTCCTCTCCTGAGAGTGTCAGATGTTGTTTTTAAAGCAAACCCAATTTTACTCCAATCAATTTTGGTGGTTGGTTTTCTTTATTGTGTGGTTTCTTGTTGTCCAACCATGCTTAAAAGTCTTATACTACTCTGTGGCTGGAAACAGGAATGAATGGGAATGTTGTGTGTTTATACACAGCAGCAGGTAACTTGGGCCTCCCATGAGCTGAGTCTGTGAAGGGCAGGATTCTACCAAGGAAAGAGGATGGTGGTATCATCTGTTGGAATTAGAGTTTGAATTCTAGGATGTCCTTCTATTAGCTCTGAAATCAAGTGTGAGCCAAGCCTTTGTGTCCTATCTATAAAACAAGATATCATTGGCTTTAAATATTTATGTGTGGATGTCATTATAAAATTAACATATCAACTGTCTGACTGCAGAATCTAAATCGTGCTAAGTTTTCTTTCTAATTCATGATCTGAAATCTACTTGGTTTTCCTTTTTAGCCATTTTTTTCAACCTTCTGATGTTAAGGAAGAGAACAACCACAGAAAGAAGACTATACTGGACATTTTCAAACTGGACATTTTCTTCCAGGTTTTATAGCTGTGGTCGATTGCCAAAGATCTACCCCAGCCGAGATGCACACCTGTACTGCTTGTGTGATCTCCGTCTCTCCTTTAAAGGAAATGTGGTTTATCATTTGAATCTGGAATTTTACATGTAACATTATCAGGAGGAATTTGTATCAGAGACTTGAAAATTACAAGTCACGCATGAGAAGCAGCCTAGATAGGGCTTGAGTGGTCACGAGGAAAAGGGTCTTCACATTCCCAAGCCATGTCCGCTATCTCAGCTGAGGGCTCCGAGATATGTACGATGTTATCCTGGGATCACGCAAGCAATCCATAGCCTATCATCTAGCCCATGCACAGAATAATGAAAAAGTCTGCATCATAATCGCATTATTTCTAATGTGGTAAAAATTAACTAACATGACCCCTCTGATAAAGCTATTGTACCCTGTTCTGCCCTCCATGCAATCTCTGAGGAGAGTTTCAAGTGGGAGGATTTGCCTTTCGCTATACCAGCATCTAAGGCAGACATGAAATTCTTAACCCAGTCTGCATCTCCAACACTGAGCACAGTAGAGCCAGAAGCACAGTAGAACTCACCAAGTGTAGAAGAAGAGACATTAAATAAAATAATTGAAAACTAGGAATAAAAGAGAAGAAATGGAGAGAATGAAATTTAAAAGGAAAGAAAAAATAAAATGCACATTATGGATGAATCACGAAGTTGTGTTTAACATATGAGAGACCCATGACCTTTCAGTGTAGCTATGGAAGAATTTACCATAACTTGAAAATTATGGAAACCGTGCTGATTATTGGAAAGCTACAAGAAGGAATCCAAAATAAAATTTCCACAAGACAGAAAAAATCTGATTCTGGTCAACTTTAGTATTAATTTCACTCACTCAACTGAAATACCTCATACACCAATTTCCCCATTACCATAATGATTACATTGGCAGTCAAAAATACTTGCTTTCCCTTTTCTGTGAAATATTTTTTTTCTTCATTTTATATATGTCACTTAGGATAAACTCTCCCCTGAACTTCAGAACTCTCCTCCAACTAAAAGCACCAATTATTAAAAGTGGAAGCAGAAATAACCAAATTGAAATAAAGTCCCCAGAAGTCTCATGATGTGGAAGATTCTACTGCCCAACTTACATATCTGTGAACTTTCTGTGTGGATGTGTCACCACCATGGGCAAGCCACTGGAGAAAGGAGGCTCTCGGAGAATCTGGTAACTCATAGGCTTGCATCCAGAACACAAGGAACTATTGGGCCGAGAGGTCAAGAGAGCAGCATCAATTTCCATTCGTTCATCAAAGGTGTAGACTTTCGCTCCCACAACCTTCTCATCCACGTGGAGTTTAATGGTGAGCGGTATGTCACAAAAAGTGTTTAAAGGTCCAAGATGCATAGATTTTTTGTGTTCTAGCAAGATCTCTATGTCAAAGAATGCCTTGGAAGAGTTCATGGAGAGGTAAGTGACCCAGAGGGTGAGGGTATCTGCTTGGACCGGGTATTGAAAAAGCAGCTCCAAGCTACAGCCTTCTGCTGGGCAGGGCACCGTCATATTCATGTGGTTCAGGTGGAGCTCAGGACTCCAGGCCTGCAAGCTAGGCTCACAGGGCTGATCGACATCAGGAGGCCCTGCAGAGATGAGAGAAAAGATGCATGAGGACCACCATTAAAATCATGCAAAGGAACATTCCATATCAGCAGACAGAAAGATGAAGGAGACTTTGGAATTCTTATAGGAAGCTCATCGTTTTGTGGAGTATCTCCACAGGACAAAAATGTAGGAGCAAAATGTCTCTTCTCACTACTCTGTCACTTGCACATGGTGAGTTTCAAGCAAGAGAGCCCATGGGGAGTGGGAAGTATTTTGACTGCCAATGTAATCATTATGGTAATGGGGAAATTGGTGTATGAGGTATTTCAGTTGAGTGAGTGAAATTAATACTAAAGTTGACCAGAATCAGATTTTTCTGTCTTGTGAAAATTTTATTTTTGATTCCTCCTTGTAGCTTTCCAATAATAGGATAATGCAGCCATAGATGGAACTATAAGGCTAATGCACAGAAATTAAGCCCTGTCCTTATGAAAAAAAAGATTGGGCAGAGAATTTTCTACACATATTAATAACTATGCTATGTTAACATTTCTAAAGCCCAATGCTAATTTCAATTTATTGTTACAGCCTTTCTTTTTGGTTCTCATCACTAAATTTTTGATTTCCTGAGTTCCCACCTTGGCACTATGACTGTTAGCCAAACTTTAAAGTCATGTACTTTATAGTGATTTCTATTTCAGTTCAAGTACTTCTATGAAGGTAAGTGACCACTTATAGGAAACCAGGAAATATAAACACACGTGATGGAGCAGGAAAATCTAGAATTCATCGGCCAAGCAAAATTATAAGGAAGAAAAAATATCAAATATCCCAAATATATTGCAGCCATCTAAGGGAAAATAATCCATATGAGTATCATTTTCTTTTATGTCACATGAGAGAAATTGAACTAAAAGTACTGAACAAGAACTAGCCATAATAAGTCTCAACTAGTCACTGTGCCAGGAGCTATGAGTCTTGATTTTTTTCTCATTTATAAATAAGATTTATAAGTGGCTCAGTGGTTAAGTGCACTGACTGCTCTTCCAGAGGTTCTGAGTTCAATTCCCAGCAACCACATGGTGGCTTGCAACCATTTGTAATGGGATGCCCTCTTCTGGTATGCATGAAGAGAGCAACAGTGTACTCATATACATAAAAAAGCAAAACAAAACAACCAAACAACTTCTAAAACAATGACCTGGTCATTTGCCCTTCTAAGGCAAATGTAAGACAATTTTTCTTAGCAGAATTTTCCAGTGGTTACCTCTAAATACTAGCAAATCCAGAGTTCCCATAGTCTAGTCAGCAGAAGCACTTTCTGTCAAAAGTTTATTATGATCTCAAGTAAAATATGGAATAGAAGTCCAGAGGTTGACTTAGTTTGTTTCAGGATAGAAGAATTTGTAACGATAACTTCAAATTCCCTTTCCCTTTTTCAATTAGCTTTGAACTTTGCCCCAAATTAAAAGGAAAACAGTTCTGGGTCAAGGAGTCAGACCAGCATTAAAGTCACAGCACTGAAGAGTTTGCCATAGAAAGGGTTTTGGGTGAACCACCACTCTCCAAAAACAGTTCAATCCCTGTGAGTTTCACACCTGCTTTCTATCTTTCCCCCAAGTCTCTTTTTAAAAGATTCCTCTATGACAAGTCCTGTCAATCACCTCCATGCAGCTTTTCCCTGGAGACCATATGACTTGAATAACTAAGAGCCCAAGGTGACATTAGGTGGTCATTGCAGACTCGTGGGTCATTTTTGTTCTCTTTTTTCTTGTCACAATCAAGGCTAAAAGTTAATTCAAATATACTGTTTCCAAAACACCTTTCTCAGTAGTTTTGTGGATCATAACAACCTCCAAAGGGTAGGGATGTCAAGAAGATAATAACGAAGTGAGTATCAAAAAAAATGGGGAAGAGCCAAGCACAATGACACTCTCCTTTAATCCCAGCTCTGGAAGGCAGAAGCAGGTGGAACTCTGATTTGGAGACCAGCCTGGTCTATAGAATGAGTTTCAGGACAGCCAGGGGTATATGGAAAAAACCTTATCTTGAAAAAATAACAGCAACAAACAAACAAACAAACAAACAAACAAAAAACCAAAATACCAAAAACAAAACAAAACAAAACAAAACAAAACAAAACAAAAACCCTCACAGCCAAACAAGCAAAAGATGGCGAGGGGAACGTACAACAGAATCTTCAGCTTGAGGGGCTGGAAGCTGTGTCAACAGCCTTTTCTGCATGGGCAATGGAAAGACTCATGTTGAAATTTGTCTTCCGGATCCTGATGTACATATGCGAGTGAGTGCGAGGCTGTTAGATAACCCAGGGGAGGGACAGGAAATGAAATAACAAAAAACATCTTCTCCCTTCTAGAGCCTAGCTTAGATCACATTCAAAGCACAACCAGTACCAGTGATTAATGGACTCATAAAATAGTGTAGATGAGAACGATCCGTGTGGAACACCTAGTCCACCCTGCCCCCACCCAGGCTTGCTCAGCCAGTGTATGAGTGTTCTTAGCAATGTGTTCTCTATTACTTTCCTGATATAGAGGAGTAAGCAGTTAGCTTACAGCGTCACACACCAAAGTTGCCCAGGGACCAGTAGACATACACGGCATTTCTGGCACCAGCTCACCCTGAGGTTACCCTTGAGATGGGCTGAGTTCTCAGTCCCCCTGTGTTAAATCTCTGCATCCTCACAGCTTTGGCACATTATACGGAGGCAGGATACTCAGCAGGCAGAAGCAATAGCCATGTTTTTAAGATCCCTGGAATATTCAGGATACCCTCCTATACCCACATGCAAAACCACACAAACATACACCAGTGCTTCGTCCACCATTGCTCATGCTCAGTGGTCACTAAAATATTAGTCAAAAGTCCATGGTACTTTACCAACAGCCTCCTCTGGAGTCCAGTAACCTGAAGAGTCACACACCCGCCCAGAAGATGCCTTGTATACATACTGACGGAATGTCCCATCTTCAGTGCAGGCACTACACATGCTGTCAGGGGCCCTGAGAAAAGGAAGTATGAAGAAGGAGTGTTATTATGCTGAATTAAGGACCTGGGGGACAAGTGGACATATTTATCATTGCAACCCAGGTTCTTCTTCTGTGGACCTCATCTTTGTGAAAAATTGCAAGATATGAGAAACCTCAAAATCAGGAAAAAGAAAGTTTAACAGAGTCAGAAAAGAGCCCATGTTCTAGAATCATTTCTGGACCAACACAAAACCCCTTATTTATTCAGTAAACAAGTGTCAGAAAGGCATGGAAAGTCCATGCCTGTCCACTAAAAACAATGCTCTTCTGATTGAAGTCACTAGCTGTAAGTGCTATGACTTTAAACCTCTACTTTTAGCTACATGCCTAAGATAAAGTGTAAAGTGTAGAGGCCTTTAATTCTCCATTGCCTGTAGCAATTGTTCACAATTCCTTATCAACGGTGGATGGTATGGCAAACCAGCTCCAGCCTTAGCTCCTTCAGTTCCTTAACAAACATTATAATTCTAGCACACATCCTACCACACCATGCTCCATGCCCATGTCACTGCTTCAGGAGATACGTGTTCTTACGATGAACAAATGGATTTTTCAAGCATCCTTGCTCCTACTGAGTTTGTTCAGTACACACTGGACTTCCTGGTGGTGCATAACCTGCCTCCTCTGAGAGTCTGGTACATGCTTTGCTGTACACACCCCATGTGGTTGGCTCCTTTCTCAGGACACTGCTGTGTGGTGCTGCAAGCTTATATCCATCCTCTTTTGACTTCTGGGTCTGTATGTTCATCACAGTCTGCTCAGTTCTCATGTTCCTAAGAATCAGCTCATGACTGCATTCAGCCAAGCCTTTGTAAGGATATCTATGACATAATTTAGTCTACAAGGGGGTTTTCCAAGCATCACACCTGGAGTAACCAGAACATGTAGAGATAACTATACTAAGTAACAAAGACCAACTGCTTTCTGAGCCTTCTTTCCTCTGTCCTCTCTCCTCCTCCCCCTCCTCCTCCTTTTCCTCCTCCTCCTCCTCCTCCTCTTCCTCCTCCTCTTCCTCCTCCTCCTCCTCCTCCTCCTTCTTCTTCTTCTTCTTCTTCTTCTTCTTCTTCTTCTTCTTCTTCTTCTTCTTCTCTCTCTCTCTCTCTCTCTCTCTCTCTCTCTCTCTCTCTCTCTCTCTCTCTCCCTCTCCCTCTCATACTTAGAATCTTCTTAGAAGCCCAGTTGTGAACAGTATATCTGAAATTTTAGCTGCAAATCAAAGTAGTATATCAAAAAATATGACTAGCATATTAGTATCTTATAATACACTAATGAAACCATATTATTAAACAAAAGCCATGATTATGACAGGAGCCCCCATTCTATTAAGCACCTTGCATACCTAGCCTTGTAGTTTTCAAAACTTCTTTCTAATCCCTGTGAAGCTACCATGCCTACAAATGAGAAAGCTGGAACTCAGAAAGCCTTAAGTCAGTTGCCCAATGTCACAAATTCCTTAATTCTTTTGAGCAAGCTCCCAAACACTATCTAGTGTTGTACTTTGGCAACTAGAAGGTGGAGTTAAGACCCACTCTCTCATTCCCGCAGTACTCATTGTAACGTGGACACAATTCCAAACCACATTTCCCTGATGCATTTGCCTTTCTGCAGCAGCTCCAGTGTGCGTAGCTGGGGCTCCTCTCTGACACAAGGATTCCAAATACCTACAAGGGTGGAGTAAACATTACTCCAGGCGTGACACAAATTGCTGGGCATGTGACGTGAGTCTCTCCAGCACACGTGCTAGCAGGCCTCAAAACTGCAGCCCACCTAGCTGAGAAAAGGAGACAAATTGCCATCTTTTCCGCCAACAGACTCTCAGCCAGCCAGTGCTGATGTCTGCTTTATCGTAACATTTGTACCAGAGAGAGAATTGAAAGATTAAATTGTTTACACGTGTTACGTAAACTGATGTAAAACTGGGGGTTTGCATGTACCCACAGAGGACTTACTGTTCAGCTGGTCCTGCCAGAGCTACACAAGGTCACACTTGCAGGAAGATGATTCTTATACACATTGCATAGATGTATGCTGAATCACCAAAGGAGCCCATGAAAATCTGGGCGCTGATGACAAGGCAGGCTACTTTGTAGTGCTGTGAGTGCTAAGTGATGTCATGACTAAGCATGAGTCAAGGAAGGAGGATTTCAAGAAACTGTGAACATTACTTTGAAGAAGAATCCACTGGCTTTATAATATCCTCATCTCTCCTTATCTGTCCCAAACCTCGGACTTCCATTAAATCCAGAGAGCATGAGGACATACTCCAAGGCCATCTGCTCAGGGTAGCTGGACCTAGATATCCACAGTAAAGTGCTGTCAAACGGAGAGACATAGTCCAGTGGTCCTATACCCATAAGCATGTGGACAGCACAGAGTGGACCTAAGGGGATTTTTTTTTTTAATTATGAAGGCCACAAATTTGGGGACATGGAAAAGGTGAGGGTGGATCTGGAAAGAGTCAGAGGGAGGAATGAGGACAACTATGATCAAATTTCATTATATGAAATTCTCAAATACAATATTATATTAAGAAAAATGAAGGAGTAGATGTCTACCTGCTAAATGGTAAAACTGAAAATTCAAAGTATTCATCTAGTCTGTGCTCCTCACTTCTGGATTTTCCCCTGAGTCACCTCTTGTGGGGTCTCTCACTCACAGGCAAGAATGGTGTTCACTGTAAGGATTACATTAAACAAGTGAAGCCAGATATCAGTGTCTCCCACACAGCAGGACTGAAGGGAAAGCAGCTTCCCCATTATTCAGCATCTGGGTGTAGGCTTCCAGAAAACAAAGTCTACATGGGTCAAAGGTGCCTTTTCACTTAAACCACATTACCTGTTGCCACAAGAGATACACCAATTCTGTCTATCTATCTATCTATCTATCTATCTATCTATCTATCTATCTATCCATCTATCTTATTGTAAGAAATTTCCTGAAATTAGGTTCTACAAGTAAGCAAATGAAGAATGATAATTGGCCTCAGGTATCACAACTTTCTTCTATGAGTATGTATTAAGTGTTTACCATGGCAGTCAGAGACAAAAAACACTAGCTGCCAGTAGAGGGGGCAGATAGAAACAGATGAAAACAGTTTCAGAGAATGGCCACTGGGCAGAGCACAGCAACAGTATTAGAAATGCTAGCTTCAGTTTATAAACCCCTACAGTTTCTCTTTCTCCCAGAGAACTGACTAAAGGAACACGATCTGCTCCCACTTCCCCAATCACCACTGTCCAAAAAGGAAACTTTACCCTGCAGAGGAACAACTGGCTAAGACAGATGTGCAATGCCAGGCAGTTCTGCCAGGCCACTCTTGTGTGGAGTAAGCACACGTGATATACCTCCGGCTCCCGTGAGAGACCCTTTGCCCGGTTAAGGAGCTGAACCCAGAGCAGACTCGGGAAGTGGGGCTTCTTCCCCTCCCCCCACCTTTGTAATAGTTCAAAAACAGTAGAGCACCGCTTACCTATCATACACAACTCCACTGATAGGAGGCAGCCAATGGATAGTGAGGGACTTGTGGGTTTGCCCAATAACCATGGGTGGTATGGGTATGGGGGTGGGTTTTTGGCTTTCACTCCATTGCTGGTATACAAGGTCCAAGTAGCAATGCATCCGGGCCACTTGGTTGGGGGTGAAGTTGTCAGTGCACTCGTCATCTGTGAAGACAACAGCAACAACAACAACAAAAGGGTATGGAGGCTGTAGCCTGTACCAGTGCACAAATTCAAGACAGATCTGACTCTGTTCTTGCTATCCCTAGCACCCTACATCTTACATTTAACAGACTCAGGAACCATCAGACTCTGTAAAGAAATGAGTTCTTCTCTAGAAAGAAATTCAGACATAGAAAAGGGAAATCAGAGACTTGCTTTTCTCACAAGCAGGGTCATTACTATATTCTCAGGTTGTCATAAAGTCACAGGATTGTCCTAAGTCAGTGGTTTTCAACCTTCCTAGTGCTGTGAAACCTTAACACAGTTCCTCATGTTGTGGTGATACCCAACCATAAAATCATTTCATTGCTGCTTCATAGCTGAAATTTTCTGCTGTTATGAGTTGTAATGTAAATACCTGATATGCAGGACATCTGACACACAACATTGAAGGGGTTGTGATCCACACATAGAGAACCACTGTCCTAAACTGATGGTAACCTACTGAGCATACCACAAGGTGGCAGTGTTTTTTGCAGAGGGTCTCCTCACTTGTGTTTGGAATTACCTACTTCTGCTACATAGCCCTGTGGCCATGCCCAAGGAGCATGAGTATTCACTGGAGATGCTCAGTGAAGAGGAAGCTGAAATGTCTAGGAAGTTTTAGGGATGGGAATGATGTCCCCAATCTTACTGTCAGAGCCAGCAAAATCCCTGTGTTCATTACACACTTCATAAGGTTAAAAAAGAGTGATCTTCGTTTCAAGCACTTTTCTATTTAGAGTAGACCAACCTCTCATTCTGTTTCTCAACATTGTCTCTACCACACTTAAGCGTAGCAGATACTTAAGGAGTCTCTTTCCCTAGACTCTGTATCTCCAAGACCATCTATCTATTCCTCGCTGAGGGGGACAGAGGTATGCTTATGAATTCAATTTGGAGAGAAACATCTTAAAAGTTCCTACGTAGTGTATAAAGACAGAACACTAAAGTTGCCTTCTTTTACCATTGGAGTAGGTGATCAAATCAAAGTAGTTAGCAGTTTTAATTATAACTATGCCAATCATTAGAAGAGTAATTATTGCTACTTTTTGCCAGAAATAAGGAAGGTCGTCTGAGACACAGGCAAGAAGGATGGTCCCGAAGATGACCCCAAGAAGAACAAGGCCAAACAATGTAATTTTCACCAGACCCAACAAGATGCCATTTTAAAAATGAAATAATATGATTTTGGGCATAGTACATAAAAGGTCAGCTAAGGGTCAATGTTGGATTAGAAGAGAATCTAATGTTTTACATAGTATAGGATAAAAAGGTTTTGGTGCTTCACTTAATCAAGTCAGCTTGTTAACTATCTAAAAAATTAATGTAAGGATGTCTCCACCCAAAGATCTGTCATTCATCACTATCAGACTAGAGAGCCTTCAGGGTATAGGCTGCAATGAGAAGCATCACATTGTAAAAGCTGAATAGATCTTCCGACTTTGCCCCATATTATTCAAGACAGAAATGTGTTTCACTTTCAAACTCCCATGGAAGAGAATCCAGTCAACAAGACCATGTAATATCTCAGTATTTTGTCAAACTTCAAACAAACACATGGAAAATATAGGAATACCCAGCACGAAATACTTCTACTCTGTGACATGAATCTTCCTGGCTCCCTTAGCTACAGCCTACCAATTCCCAAAGACACTGAAAGATCTTAACAGGAAACAAAAACATCGGGTTTGTGGTGATACCTGTGTAGCTCATGTAGTTATTGAACGGAGCCCCAGGGAAAAGGGTGAAGCCACAGGTATCATTAGCTGGCTCTGGGTCCCGACACAGCTTGCTCTTGGGTGTGGGAGTAGTATCAGCACACAGGTCTCCTGTCTCCATGGATGGCACCGTCTCTCTACAGGGATCATCACAGGACTCTCGTTCACTGACTCCTTTGAATACATGGTAGAGTCCCAGGACATGTCCCACCTCATGGATCATGATGTTGGTGTGGCCAAGCATGCCATAATAGGTTGGGTTGAGGACAACACCACCTGTATAATGGAAAGATTGCAAAACACCTTTGAGAAAAATAAATGAACAGCAGCTACCCTTAGTTATACCTTTGACAAACACCAAACAGTCCATCTCAAACTCTACAAAAAATAGTTTATAACTAACATAGTGGCATCTAATTATGTTCTATGGACACCTTCAGAACTAATCAGCAGACATTTCTCTAATCTCTGTCATTGGGTATTTATTGTGACTAAACATATATGTATGAGAGAGACAAGATCCTCAGCCCCAGTTATAAATTAAGTTACTCAGGGGAGTGAAAAAAGGAAGCTATAATTGCTAATCTCAACAAATATTTCTGAGTTAGTTCATGCATTCGTATTTTAAAAGCTTGGCTGGAGAGCCATTACTATGGCCAGATGCACATGAGGCTGGGATCTAGGCAGAGGTATCCTGAGAGATGCCTAGTTTCTCTATGTACTATCTGCCATTACCCATCTTGTCTCCTGGAAGCTTCACTGCCTATAAAGATGGAGTGACCGTGCTAACAGCAGTGTACTGTAGGATTATTTGGGAGCTGGGGCTATGGCTTAGTAAGTAAATGGTTCATCTGTAAGTATGAGAGGCTGTGCTCAGATCCCTATTACTCATGTGAAATCTACTGGAGCAGAAACATAAGCTGAGTTTCAGTGTTAGGGAGATAGAGAAGGGAAATCCTTGAGGCCTTCTGGCCAACTAGTCTAGCAGAACTGGTGGGTTTCAGGTTAGATAAGATCTTCTGCATCAAAGCTTAGGTAAAGCATGACTGAGTAAAACATCAACACAAGTCTCTGCTTTCCACACATGAATGTGGAAACACAATAAGTAAAAGAAGCATTCAATACACACTAGATGCTTAATAAATGAGTTAAGAGAATTACTTGTCCACAATTGATCAAAAATATAGAGAAGACATGACCATGAAGTGCTCAGCACCAAGTGGCACATCGATGACAACACCTTCGGCTCAGGGAACATCTTGGAAGACAGAGTTGAAAAACTGTAAGAGCCAGGGGACCTGAAGAGCTACTGCAACGTCGTATCCCTTATTACAGGCTAGGGAAACTGCACACATGAGATTTCAACATCATGGTTGCCTAAAACAAGACTTGCATATAGGTAACACCAGTTGAGATGCCAACCTCATGGGAGAAATTTCATGGAAAGTCGCCCTTAGATGGAAAGGTACAAGCAATTAATGACTTCTCAGAGAGGAAGAAATCATCTTCCCCAGGAAGAAGTCTTCTAATGGTCATTTAATACTAACTATTCATCCCTAATAACATATATAGGAAAACCACTAAACGTTCTCACAAGGTTGTATTTATATTTGTATATGTATGTATTCATATAACAATAAGAGGAGTGAGAAACAATGGGTGGATCTGGGAGGAATTAAGAGGCATGAGTAGGGAATAAACATGATAAAAATACACTGTATGAGATTCTCAAAGAATTATTAGCATATTAATTTTTTGAAGAATGTTGCCCCTTTTTCAGCAAGTTCATCTAAAGTGAGTTCACCTCTCCTACTACTAAAAAGCTAGCAATACATCCCACTCACCCTCCTTATTCCCACAGGACTCCAAAACAGGTGTTTGGAGAACAGGAAATCACATGGACTGGGTTTAGATAACTGATAAGCAAGAGGGCTTTAATCTACCCTCCTTACTAAAGCTTACCCCTGCTTCCTTCCTTGTCCCGTAACTGAACCACTGGACTTGAAATTACTTTTTTGACTTGAGATTACTTTTTGAGGCCTCAGAATTGTCAGAGGAGACTAGGTATAATTACCAGTGCCTGAGAAAGAAAATATCAAGAGACCTAGGTCCAGCTTTCAAGGGTTAAGAGTCACCTTGGTCATCAGTCTTAGAGTGGCCCTTGAGTCATGTAAAGACTTGTCTCATTCCTAACAACCACATCCTTTCTATATTGATGGTCTCCTGGGGATGGCCAGTGCTCTAGAAAAGAGGCCCTGCCTCTCTTTTGCTACAGTCTGTAAAGGTAAGAACTGGGACTATGAAGATGGCTGTGGGACCAATAAATGACAGGACTCAGGAGAAACTGAAACAATAATGTGAATGGATGAGGATGGTTTTTTTAAATACTGACATTGTTGCTTAAGTCTTTGTTACCTTTTTCTGCTGCCAGAGTCTCCTGCCTATCTTACCTCCCTAAGATGTAAACAACAGAATTTCAAAAGCACCAACCAGAAGATCCTTTCCTGGATATGGATTTCTAAGGGCTGTGTTATCTGAGTCCTGAAGGGACTGTGGATTGGCCAGTAAGACAGGTTACCTGAACATTGTCATCTTTACTTTCACAGTACCAACAATACCCATTACTACATTAGCCTAAAAATGACTCAGAAATTGAAGGAAAAGAGATAAAGATGTGTTGGGAAAGTGTAGATGTAGATGAGTCTGATAAAGTTGATCATCCTGTCTTTTTGAATATCAAAATTTAAGGAGGGTTTTTGAAATCAAAAGCAGATGGATTTTGTATCGTTCTAGAAGTAGATTTCTGAGGAAGTGTCCTGGTCCAATAGAAGAGTGGCTGGATAGAGAGGAAGTGAGAGAGAGGAAGTGGGGAAGATAACACCAAGTGACACCTACATCACTTAGGTGACTACATGAGCGTGACGCCGTGATGAGAGTGATGATTATCTCAGGTGATCACCATCACCAAGGACAAAACAGACCATGGTCTGAAAGAGAAGCTTCTAGTTTCTTTGGAAAGTTAGTTATGTCAAATGATGTTCTGCTAGGGCACAGAGGTGAAAGGATGTTTTGCTAAAGCAGACACATGAAAGACTGTTTTCCTGAGGTAGACACAGGTGAAAGGATATTTGTATATAGTAAACATGTGAAAGGATGCTTGATGAAGGACTATAAATATAAACCCACAGACACTGGGGAATGAGCACTGAGAGAGAATTGGTTTGCTCTGCCTCTCTATTCTTTGCAAATAACATGCATGGGCTGGTTTGCCTTACATAGTGTTGTTGAGCTCCAGCAATGGTGACTCCAGAGAGAAACTTGCCCAAGAACTGCTTGTGGGGTTTCTGCAGTTTGCCACTTCCATGACCTCATCTCAGGCCAGTTGCCAAGCCTTGTAGTGTTTTCAGGATTGAACTACAGCTGCTGGTTCATGCCTGGTATCTGCCTGCTGGGAGGACTGGACTGTAGCTGCTGAGTTGTGTTTGATATTTTCAATGGGACTGAACAGCTGAGAAAGATCAAGCTCGCCTCCAAAGAACTATTGCTGAACAGGTCCAATTTCTGCACATCCTAATAACGTCTCTTCCACTACCTCTGCTAGGTGGTGGGCTAGAGGAGAAGTTGAACCCTTATTAAAAGCAGGTTGGAAAACATTTACTCTACAGTGGTCCCTCTGTAGTCTGGATGTATGAACCTTCTTTCCAGCTAGATGAAGCCGCCTCCCAGTGAAATGAGAGTCAATTGAATACATTCCTACTATTCATTAACATGAGTGCTCAAAACAGAAGTCAAGGTCAATCATGGAGTACATTTATCCTTGCTGCATGCTTGTATGTGTGCATTGAGAACTGTACTCTAAACAGGGCTATTATGATCAACTTTCAAATGTGGCACAGAATGAATGGAACTCTCTACACTTAGCAACCGGCGACCATGTGTGGCACAGCTGTTCCTTAATGGACTTGCAGGAGGAATGCAGATGTGCCTACTTAGAAGGGCTTTCAGCTTTGATTATGAGGAACAAGCTAGAAAAGTAAGGCAGAGCTGTTGTGTGGTCTTGGGAATGTTGCTGGGGAAGAAAAGAGAGAAGTTACTGATGAAAAGATGACTCTAAGCTGTGAAAAGCCAAGCTTCCAGAGTTATGCTATGTTCCCAAGTTCTCAATGGTTTTCTCCAGGACCAACACGAGACCACCAAACTGGCTCATGGTAAAGAGATTGATTCTCAAAGATATTTCTATTTAAAAAGAAACTTAAGCAATTCGAGTAAAGGGCACTGGTTGGCATTATTTTTAAATGGTTCTGTAAAACTTTTGGGGTTGAATGTTATATGCCTGTAAATCAGGGAGTCCAGAGCTGGTCTGTAAGTGCCTATATAATTATTTCCAGTTACTTGCTACTGTACACTCCCCCCCACCAAATATATTCTCTACAATGAAGGAAGAAATGTGTAAAAATGTGCCTCAGTGTCCAAGGAAGGAGTGCTCTTGGGGAAGGCAGGGGAAGAAAATAGCAAGGTTGGGTGGATAGACAGAAGGGATGGGAAAAGAACATAGGTGTGAACCTATCCAGAACCAGACAAGGGACTTCACATCTCTAAGACTTCTTCTGCTTTATTGGTTCTGCATTCTGCATTCTCATTGGATGGAAGCCTTTGTTCCAGACAAGACAGAACAAACCCTGTATGTTCAAGATGAAATGAAGCCAACTCTGTTGGCTTGGCTTGTCCAACTTCGATGGTATGGTTTTTGTTTTCTCATATCATGGTTTATTTTGTGGTGCTTTGTTATTATGTCTTAGAAGCCCATTCTTTCCTATTGAAAAACTGAAAGGGAGTAGATCTCGATGGGAAGGGAGTTCGGGGAGGAATTGAAAGGGGTAGAGAGAGGGGAAAATGAAATCAGAATACATTGTATGAGAAAAGAATCTGCTTTTAATAAATGAGGGAGCTGATTCTGTAGCCCATACATTTAAGTGCATAACATTTTGCTTGACCTTGAATATCAGAATTTGAAGTACTAGGTGAAATCTGTCCATTATGTTTTGTTCTCATTATGGCCCAGGCAGAGCCTATTTCCCTCAAACTTTCCTCATCACTTGCCCTGTTCTTCCATGACTTATGAAGGGATCTCCCTTTGCTCTTATGAACAGTTCTCCCATTGTAAGAAGTCTACAAACACATTGATTCGTTTAATAAAAGAGCCAACATCTTTCCATGGCATTAAAGACATCTCAGTTAAAGGGGAGGTAGGAGGTCATGGAAACAAGCAAGAACAATAACTGCAGGCATGGTGTTTGAAATACCAACTATAACTGAGTTCTGAGACTTACCAAACCCCTTTGAAAGGCCAGGTATTCTTCCAGTTATTACCACATTTTATATACAAGGAAGCCTAGGACCAGGATACTTTCTCAAAAGCACATTTGTTCTTCTCTGGGAAGCCAAAGACCCCTCCCTCACTCAAAACATCTTTTCCCATAGGTCACAGTGGCTGGGCTCATTTGAAAATCTCTAGTGTTTAAACTCTCACAAACTAGGTGGGTCTCATCACATTAGAGTATGTTACTGCTCGTCTCCTCAGGATGGTCTGGAGCAGATGCTGGCCAGAGCACTTGAAGTCTATGTCACAGCAACAGACTCTCCCCTAACAGTGTGAATGCTGTTCATACCTTGCCCCTGAGCAATGCAAGTATCTATCTGCTAGTCACAGGAGCTTTCTTGGAGACTCTCTTCCCTTTGTTTGCGCACACATGTCTAAGTCTGTTTGTCTTCCTCCTAAGTAAAAGCAGATTTGGAGAAACCCCAAACTCAATGCATTCTAAAGTGATCTGGCTTCCTATTTTCTCCACCTTTTGCTATAGTTTCTGCCTAGGTCAAACAAAACTCCCACTTCCTCATCTAGTTCATTACTTATTTATATATTAATTTATTGAGATTATAATATTATTGCACTGTTTCTCCCTTCGCCACTCCAAACTCTCCCATATACCACCCCCCTCCTTCAAATTCATGGCATCTTTTTCCACTAATTGTTATTGAACACTCACACACACACACACACACACACACACACACACACACACACACATATACCAACTAAATTGCTATCTGTTACTTGTATACAATGTACGTTCTCAAGGCTGGCCACTTGTCTCTGGATGACCGTTTGGGATGACCTCTCCCACTCTTAGCTTTCCTTAGATGCTCTAATTCTTTGTCTAGGGTTGAGGACCCATGGGCTCTCTCTCATCCATCCATTTGGTACACCCACCTGTGTCATCCTTGGTCAGCTCATGTTTGAGCAATCACATTGATGAGACTTTATAGGAAACTTCTCAGCAATTCATGATAAGGAAAATAAGCAATCCAATTGATAATTTAGCATGTTCAATTATATACCAATAATCACTACCCATCTTCATGCAGAAGAACTAATATTGGGGTGAGGAACCACACTTACCTCATTGAAAT
This sequence comes from Mus minutoides, assembly GCA_902729485.2. NCBI lineage: Eukaryota > Metazoa > Chordata > Mammalia > Rodentia > Muridae > Mus > Mus minutoides. The sequence continues at coordinate 233,684 of LR750592.1, read as the reverse complement.
AAAGTTTCCATACATTTTTTGTTCACTAATGATTAAGTAATGCAAACTTTCTGTCTAACTATAGAAAATAATCCTTTGAAATGACAATTAGACTGGGAAGAAATATTCAGCACTTCATAATTTAAGTATGTTATTAGTTCTTTATTGCTTGCTACTAATTAAATTTATGGATTAACTTTTTCCATGTTACTCTAGAACCATGTGAAAGAGAGCAGAAGTTTTCATAAATTGTTTTGGGGACACAAAAGGAAAAGATAAATTTGGGGAGCACTACTGAAGCCATTCAGAGCTCACCCTACTTCTAAGCTTGGGCAGGCTTTACCAGCATCTATTAGGACATCTCTTAGTTTTACACAGCGAAATATCCTTCCATTTCTGCCAAGAACACCCTGGACTCATCTGTCCTTCAGTGCTTATTTCAAGTGTCAGCTGTCTGGGAATACCTCCCATGATGCTTTCGAAGAGTTTGGCATTTGTCTCCATGGCCTGTCTAGCCTTCTGTATTGCTGTGACACACAGCATAAGTATGTTTTATGTGTCCATCTTCCACTAGTGCTCTGCGTTGTTCTGTTCTAACTTTGTCCTATTCCTGTATTGCCACAGGACAGATGAACACTTGAATGAATGAAGGGTTGTGAGTATGGTATTAGTGACTAATATGGAAGTGCTGGTTTACCATTTAGTCAAATATTCTTTCTTTGAAGCCTTAATGGTAATTCAGATGTTATTTATAAAAAATTTTGTACCCTGCATTAGGATAGAACTGGAAAGAGAAAAATCATACTCGGTGCTAGAAACAGTGTCGATGGCAAAGCAGAATGAACCTCAGGATTCCTACAGAGTGGAAGCCATTGGTAATCAGAAACTGCATTTGATTTTCCAAACTGTGGGGCTGATATGCTTATGTGTAGATCTCTCAGCTCACCTTAAATGTGATGAGCTGTTGCACATCGATACAAACATAATCCTACCTAGCCTTTTGGAAAGACTGTTTAGAATATCCTCAATGCCTTTCTCTATCATGTGATGCCAGCTGTCTGCACTGGTATTCTCTTTGTAAATTACAAGTATGATTGAATAGAAAACAATAAATAGATACACAAGCAATTTCATACTGAATCGGAGCAATGAGCTGTTCAGCCCGGCTCCTGAGAGCACTCTCTCATTCTTCAAAGTTCGAAAAACAAGCATCCATGGCTGCTTTCACAATGTAATTTTGAGTCAGATTTTCAGGAGATAAATTACAAACATTTCTTCTGTCATTGCATTGAAATGTAATTCCTCCTCTAAATTGTTGTCCTGCTCCTCTATCTGTGAGCACACTCAATTGCCAGCACACTGACCATATGCGCAGTTTTCTCCGTATGTGCAGAGGTCACCAACCAGTTCTTACACCTATGTGTGTACATACTTACTCTGTAAGTTTATTGCCTGTATACAATTATATAAACATTACCACACTCAAAATATAGACTCAGTTCATCATTACAACCTTCCTCTTACTGGACATGGTAGTACATGCTTTTAATTCCAGCACTTGAAGCCAGGAGGATCTCTGTGAGTTCAAGGACACTCTGGTTTATATAAGGAGTTTCAGGTCAATGAGGACTATATAGTGAGACCCTCTCTCAAAACACAACAAATAAAATCTTCCTCCTATTATTCTCTCTCTCTCTCTCTTTCTCTCTCTCTCTCCCTTTCATGTATACACACACACACACACACACACACACACACACACACACACACACATCTGTATCTTTCCTGTACCTAGTCCTGCCTCATCCCCTAACTAGCTACTGCCAACCAATAAATTGTTCTTTGTAACTTTATCATTTTGAAAGACTTCACTTATGGATTCAGAAAGAACAAGTAACCTTTGTGTCTGGCTTTCTTTTTTCCCTTCCGTATAATACGCTAGCTATGTGTCTATACTGTTGCAGGTATTGATGCTCTGTTCCCTTTCGTAAGTAATATTAGACAGTATTGCATTACATGGATACTTTACAGTTTAAGTAACCAGTACCAATGGATACTGCTCTGTCATTTCCACCTTTAGACTGCTATACATAAAGACTTGTAAATATATATTTAAAAACAGCTATATCCATTTGTTGGGCATCAGTGACAAAGAGTCTTATTATTGGATCATGTAGATAGGGAATCCTTATATTCAAAAGAAATATGCAAATTATTCCAGGTGACTATGCTACTTTCAGATTCCCACTAGCAATGTATGGCCAATCCAACTTTTCTAGACCTTCACCGTGGTAGGTTTTCAATTAGTTTTTCAGATAGGTGGGCAGTAATAGTTGATGGTAGTCTTAATTTGCATTTCTCTAAAAGTTAACGAGGTCAAACTTTATTTCTTGTGACTATATTTTATCTCTGCATCCTCCTTATTGGAAATTTTATCTTATCTCTGCTCGTATCTAACTGAAATATCTAATATTTTTCTCACTATTGAGTTTTGAGAACTTGCATGTTCTAAATCGTTATCATTTATCATTTTTATTATTTTACACAGCTTGTTGTTTCTTTATGCATTTGAGAGACTCTGTCAGAAAAGGTTTTTGATACAGATGGAGCATAACTGGCAAGCTTTGATGTTTGTAAACCATAATTTTAGTATTTTATATATGTACTTTTTGCTCAGCCCTATTCTGAAGATCTTTTACTGTATTTGCCACTAGGCACTCTATAGTTTCACTTTTTACATTTAAGTATATGCTCTTTTTTGAATTAATTTCTCTATAAGTTGCAAAGTTCAGACTGTGGTTCATTTTCTGTTGCCTATGGATATACAACTGCTCCAAAACCACTAGTTGAAAATAATTATTGCCTATTAAGGCTGTATATAAGTTTTATGCAGTTCTGGTGACCTGAAACTCATTGTGTGGGCCATGCTGGCCTTGACATCAGAGAATAAGCCTTGCTCTGCTTCCTGACTGCAGGGATTAAAGGTATACACCATCATGTCCAGCCCAATTCTTTCATTTTTTTTTTTAAAAATAAAAGTATATATTCCTTTCCTCTCGTTTTTATTGGTGACTTTGTCATCCTAATAATTAATCAATCACTTCCCCAAGACTTGTTTTCCCTCCTCAAAACCTTTTTTATCTGTTAAATTTTTCTAATGAAAGTTTATTTTCTTTTTTTATTAAATATTTTCTTTATTTACATTTCAAATGCTATCCCTAAAGTTCCCTATACCCTCCCCCTGCCCTGCTCCCCTACCCGCCCACTCCCACTTCTTGGCCCTGGCATTCCCTGTACTGGGGCATATAAAGTTTGAAAGACCAAGGGGCCTCTGTTCCCAATGATGGCCAACTAGGCCATCTTCTGCTACATATGCATCTAGAGAGACAAGCTTTGGGGGTACTGGTTAGTTCGTATTGTTGTTCCACCTAAAGGGTTGTAGACTCTTCAGCTCCTTGCGTAATTTCTCTAGCTCCTCCATTGGGGGCCCTGTGTTTCATCCTATAGATGACTGTGAGCATCTACTTCTGTATTCGTAGATTTTACCTTTGATGAGTATGAAGTGCCCCTCCTTGTCTTTTTTGATAAGTTTGGGTTGAAAGTCAATTTTATTCAATATTAGAATGGCTACTTGTTTCTTAGGACCATTAGCTTGGAAAATTGTTTTCCAGCCTTTCACTCTGAGGTAGTGTCTGTCTTTTTTCCTGAGGTGGGTTTCCTGTTAGCAGCAAAATGTTGGGTCCTGTTTGTGTATCCAGTCTATTAGTCTATGTCTTTTTATTGGGGAATTGAGTCCATTGATGTTACGAGAAATTAAAGAAAAGTAATTGTTGCTTCCTGTTATTTTTGTTGTTAAAGTTGGGATTCTGTTCTTGTGGCTGTTTTCTTTTAGATTTGTTGAAGGATTACTTTCTTGCTTTTTCTAGGGTGTAGTTTCCATCCTTGTGTTGGTGTTTTCCCATTATTATCCTTTGAAGGGCTGGATTCATGGAAAGGTATTGTGTGAACTTGGTTTTGTCATGGAATATTGTGGTTTCTCCATCTATGGTAATAGAGAGTTTTGCTGGGTATAGCAGCCTGGGCTGGCATTCGTGTTCTCTTAGGGTCTGTATAACATCTCTCCAGGATCTTCTGGCTTTCATAGTCTCTGGTGAGAAGTCTGGTGTGAATCTAATAGGCCTGACTTTATATGTTACTTGACCTTTTTCCCTTACTGCTTTTAATATTCTGTATTTAGTGCATTTGTTGTTCTGATTACTATGTGTCTGGAGAAATTTCTTTTCTGGTCCAGTATATTTGGAGTTCTGTAGGCTTCTTGTATGTTCATGGGCATCTCTTTCTTTAGGATTGGGAAGTTTTCTTCTATTATTTTGTTGAAGATATTTGGTAGCCCTTTAAGTTGATAATCTTCATTCTCATCTATCCCTATTATACATAGGTTTGGTCTTCTCATTGTGTCCTGGATGTTTTGAGTTAGAATCTTTTTGCATTTTCTTTGATTGTTGTGCCCATGTTCTCTATGGAATCTTCTGCACCAGAGATTCTCTCTTTGATCTCTTGTATTCTGTTGATGATGATCGCATCTATGGTTCCTGATTTCTTTCCTAGGGTTTCTATCTCCAGAGTTGTCTCACTCTGGGTTTTCTTTATTGTTTCTATGTCCCCTTTTAGGTCTTGAATAGTTTTCTTCAATGCTGACATCTGTTTAGCAGTGTTTTCATGTGATTCTTTAAGGACTTCTACCTCTTTAGCACTGTCCTCCTGTATTTCTCTAAGTGAGTTATTGAAGTCCTATTTCAGGTCCTCCACCAGCATAATGAAATATGATTTTGAATCTGAATCTTGCTTTTAGGGTGTGTTGGGGTATCCAGGACTGGCTGAGGTGGGAGTGCTGGGTTATGATGATGGTGATCAGTCTTGGTTTCTGTTGGTAAGATTCTTAAGTTTGCCTTTCGCCATTTGGTAATCCCTGGAGTTAGTTGTTATATTTGTCTCTGGTTGGAACCTGTTACTCCTGTGATTCTGTTAGCCTCTGTCAGCTGTCCTGGGAGTCCATCTCTCTTCTGAGTCTCAGTTGTCAGAGTATTCTCTTTAGGCAAGCTCCTCTCTTGCACAGAAGGTGCACAGAGGTCTGTCATTCAGACTTGCCTCCTGGTTGAAGATGAAGGCCGAAACAGGGCCTGTCCCAGAAGATGGGTTACCTCTGCAGTCTGAGCGCTCACCTGTACAGTCTGCTCTGGGGGTCACAGCCCTCCCAGGTGGCCACCTCTCCTCTGGAGGGGAAGGTGCCCAGACGTCTGTAGCCAGAAACAGGGGTCTGTCCCAAAAGCTCTGTTGCTTCTGCACTCTGCTTGCTCACCCTCCACAGTTCACAAGCTGATCTGTGCACACTGGTCTCAGAAGGACTTAGGAGACCGAAAGTTTATTTTCAACAAATTTATTTCTTGCCTTGATTTTACTACTTTCTTCTACTCCTTTTGTTGAGTTTAATATGCTTTTTTTCTAGCTCAATATGTAGACTTTCCCCTTTTCTAATAAAGCTGTATGTTTCCCCTGCTTGTGTCTCCATATGCACAAAAGTTTTTTATAACCGTTTTAATCATTTCATTTAAAAATAGTTTCCTGTTTCCACTATAATTTGGTCTGTGGGTAATTAAAAGTATATTGCTTAATTTCTAAATAGTCAGAGGTTTTCTCATTTATATTGCCTTATCATTTGATTTAGCTTATTTACAATGAGATGAGAGAGAAAAGTTTTATGACTTCAATCCTCTGAAATTATTCTGTGGTCAAGAATGCCTTCATTAAGTTTTCCATATCGTATGTAAAGAATGTGTGTTCTGCTCTGTGTAAATACACAGTCGGATTCTATTGGGCCAAATTTTTAACCATATCTCTCAAATATCTGTATATCTACTGAATATTTGTTTGTCCTATCATTTTCTAAGAAAACCATTTAAAACCACCAGTTATGACTATAGTTTTGCTTGTGTTTCTATAAATGGATTTTTTTCATATTAATTGCTACATCCAAATTTATCACAATTATGTTTTCTAATTGAATTTACTCTTTTATTAAAAAATTAGCCTGATATATTTTGGATACTACTACCTTAAAGTGTACTTCATCTGATATTAGAAAACTGCTTTCCTTTGGATTACCATTTCCAGAGTATTTATTATATTTTATTATACTTTAACTACCTGTGTTCTTATATTAGAATATCTCTTTTAGAGTTTCAGGGGTGTTGTTGTTGTTGTTGTTGGGTTGGGTTTTTTTTTTCTTTTAGATCTTTTTAAGGTGTGTGTGTGTGTGTGTGTGTGTGTGTGTGTGTGTGTGTGTGTAGATATTTTCACATGAGTGTGAATACACACAGAGTCCAAGAGGGTATCAGAACTTCAGAGATAGTTGCAGGTTATTGAGATTCCTTGGTGTCTGTGCTGGGAACTGAACCTGAATAATCTATATGAGTAGTATGTACTCCTAGCCACTGAGCCATCGCTCCTGCCTCATTCTGTTCATCACTATATCACTAATGAATCCATCTTCAGATTAAAAAAATCTAAAGATTCTCATATGAATTTTAATGTTATGCTTAAAATGATATGAAATTGTTGCTTTTTCTGACCAAAGATGAGGAGGACCCTTAAATGCTTTAATTTCCTGTCCCCCCTTTTTATTTTTGGTAATACTTTACATTTTATTGCAATATATTATATATGCATATTATATATGCAAAACAAAGGCATTATTGCATGCTTTGATTTTTTTTTTCTCTTCAGCATCATCAGTTGCTTTCCCAATCTCTACCTGAGATGGTTTTCTTTCTGCTTCCTAATCTTTTCCAGGGTGTCTCTTGGCACTCAGATAAATTATCTCTGATTTTATTTATCTGAAATCATATGTATATTACATATATATGATTTATATATATTTTTAATATATATATATCATATATATCATATATATAACACTTGTATTATATTAAAGGTTATATATATATATATATATATATATATATATATATATATATAACTTTTCAGATGGTATTTTTGTCAAATTTAGAGTTCTATGTTAGCAACTATTTTTTTAACATTAAAATGCTATCAGTACAATACTTGAGGGCATGCAGTTTTCATTGATGAGACAATATGTTTGTCTTATTATCAGACTTCTCAGATAGCCCATCAATATTCCCACTGCCTAACCTGTCAACTTTTCTCTTTGTCTTTGGTTTTCATCACTTTTGTTGCAGTGGTCCAGATAGACTCTTCTTTGACCCTGTTTTCTTTGGCATTTATAAAACATCTCTGATACATGAATTGATAACTTTTGTCAGTTTCAATGGTGATCAGCCATTCTCTCTGTGAATATTATTTCTAGTCCAGTTCCCTTCTAATCTTCTAGACCTCCAATTTCATTAGCAATTTTAATTAAGTAATCTAATTTGTTGAGCATTTTCCAAGATGATTTCTTATTTTTTTCATCACCTTTTTCTCTAAGTTCAATTTCTAGAATTTCTTTTAGGCCTTTACTTCTTTATCACTAGCCTTCAGCCAATTCTTGAATTTGAATACTAGCACTATTTTTTTTAGCTCTAACATTTTCCTTGATGATTTCCTATAGAGTCTAACTCTCCTAACCAGCTTCCTAACTCTTGTGTATTTTTACACATTAGCCATTTATATACATCAGCCCAGTGTCTAAAGCCTCTAACACCTGAATAATCTTTTGGTCATGTTAGCTTGTCTTTGTTGTTGAATTGGTTTTGTTTTCCTTCATTTGACTGAATTTCCTGAAAATATTAAGAAATCTTATATTGACTGCTGGATACTATATATAAAATTATGTAGGGTGCTCTTAATGCTATTGTCTCCCCAGATGTTTTCCCTGGTTAGGCAAGAGAATCTCCTGTAAAGATCAGGTGAGAGGTCTTTTGGTTGGATTCTAACCCCAGTGTATACTAGGCCCCTATATCCTGGTGCATCAGACATATCTTTGGTGCTCCGTCTCCTTGACAGCATCTAATTTCATTTTCTTTCCTCCCTGTCATGTGACTTGTCACCACTACACTTTTTAATCTCTTAGAAGTCATTTTAGAATGGTTTCTAGGCTTTGGCATTGATAATGCATCCTTAAATAATTAGCAAATATTATGAGAGGATAACCATGAGTCGGACATTGGGACAACTTCTGTGATTTCTATATCCCTGGGATCTTGGGCCTGAACTCTCTGGTCCTCTGGTGAGTCTAAAGAAAACTCTAGGCTGCTGTTTCTTCCCTGATTCTAGTCCTTTATTCCGGAACTTTGGTTATTTCCTTAAAAGTAAAAAATATGGGTTATCTTATAACATTCAGCTATACATGGTTTCCCCCCCCCTCTGGGATTAGACCCCTTGAGTCCTCATGTCTGATGTCATCCCATAGCTAATGTTCAAACAGTCCATCTACTTTTGTATTATTGGATGAGCCTTGATCATGCTTTCATATCTAATAAAATGACCAGATACTCAATCTATTCCATCCCCAAAACTCTTATCAAATTGCCAGATTTATTTCCAGAAAAACCAGTAAAATCACTTTTTAAGATTTGAAATCAAGATCCCACAGATACTGGGTATACCTTGCTGTCAGAGCCCCTCAAACATCCACCAAAAAGGTAACCCTTGGAGATTAGAAAGGTGCTTCCTCACAATGCTTTCTGGTTTCTTTCCTACTGTTGTTTTGGGGAAGCAATTCAAATCACCCAAACTCAGTCTTGATTAGATTATTTGACGAGGACCCTCTAGTACACCCACTATCATCAGATAGGCTACAATAATTCACAACGCCCTTCATGGAGAACCAGGATGCCTCCAGTTTACCTAGTCATCATGGAAATGCATGACTGAAACCTGCTTGAATTTCCTAGGTGTCTCCTTGAGTGTCTGAGCTAAGCAAAAGGCCCACTAGACTTCTGATATAATACTACTAAACCAGGTTTTACACTTTGGCCACCTAAGTGATATTTTCCTTTTTAGACCTCTCTAAGACTTAAAATGGATCTACTAAATTGGACCTAATGCCAGCAATTTATTTCCATCAGGGTTATGTAGCTGGTGTTTAGGCTTTTAGTTATTTAATTAATTAATTAATTGAATAGTGATCTCACTCTGTTGCCCAAGGTGACCTTGAAGTAGCAATATTTCTTGTCTCAACCATCCATGCCTAGCATCATATATACCATGACACTGAGACCTCATTTTTTTAAAAATAGAGCTATCTCCTTTGCAATTCTATACAGGTATATGCTTCATTCATTCTAGCTGTTTTCTCTCCCATACACTCTTAAATCTCGCCTATCCCTATTAGCCCAACTAATGACCTGTTCCTTTCCCAGGTACATAACTATTTCATGATCCATTTATCATAACCATGGTTACTTATGTGACCATTGAGTTATGACGACTACCCATCAGAGCCTGTTTGTGTCACCAGTGTGTATACCACTGAAGGCAACAACTCTCCTTTTCCTGAATCTACCTAACAGTGAATGATAGGGTTCCCTAACTCTCGCCTATACTTGTCTGGATGTTGTTTCGTCAATTCGTATTCAGACCCAGTACAGTCAGCAGTCGTTATTGAAAGTTCATGAATGCAATGTGATTTTTCTTTTTGACTTTTCTTTTGATAATATGATCAACAAACCACTACTCAGTAAGTAGCCAGGGCTGTCCTTGAATGTATTTCAATAGCCCAGGCAGGCCTCGCAATCTGATCTTTTAGCACCAACATACTTTGTTGCTAGAATTAAAGGCCTGTACCACCAGGACTGGTCTATCTCTAGACTACAGAATCAGTTGAGAGCATTCTGGGTGTTTGATCTACCACCTTTTAGTTTTAATGGACTTACCCAACAGTCATTCTCAGTCAGTTCGTTCTCTGACTTCCTATTTCTCACCTTTCCTTTTCCCCCAGACTCACTTTCACCAACTCTCCTGAGATGCCTTTTCCTTTATCTACCACTGTCCCTCACTTCACTTACCCAGGTGACTGAGAGCTTCCTTGTCCCAGGGCCATGTGGCAGAACCTGCAAGGTCTTCCCGAACTGAGCTGGCGAAGTAGACATTGAGGAAGTGAGTACTGTTGAGCTGCAAGGCCTCCTTCAGCTCCTTCACACTCATGTATGCCCTGGGGAGCAAGCACAAAGATGGAATGTCACACCACAAGGTGCAGAACAGCAGGGCCAGAGCTGATTACTGTCATGGGATTGCCAGTCACCAAAGCCTTTTGGAAGGGTAAACAGACAGAAGCATGCCTTTTATGAAGTCTAGGAAAAGACACTAGTATACATTGGAGATATTTATCCCATTAAGTGAAATCCTTCTGCTTTGAAATACCACAATATCTGCAGGAAGCCACCATGTTGTCCTTACTTCCTTTTCTTTTTTTTTTTTTAATTAGATATTTTTTTATTTTTTTAATTAATTAATTTTTTTAGTGTTTTTACACTCCATATTTTATTCCCCCCAACCTCCCTCCACCCTCTGACTGTTCCACATCACATACCTCCTCTCTACCCACCTGTCTCTACATGGATGCCCCCACCCCACCCCACCTGACCTCTAAACTCCCTGAGGCCTTCAGCCTCTTGAGTGTTAGGTGCATCATCTCTCAATGAACACAGACCCAGCAGTCCTCTACTGTATGTGTGTTGGGGACTTCATATCAGCTGGTGTAACCTGCCTGTTTGGTGGTCCAGTGTTTGAGAGATCTCAGGGGTCCAGATTAATTGAGACTGCTGGTCTCCTACAGAATCACCCTTCTCAGCTTCTTTCAGCCTTCCCTAATACAACAACAGGGGTCAGCTTCTTCTGTCCATTGGTTGGGTGCAAATATCTGCATATGACTCTTTCAGCTGCTTGTTCAGTCTTCCAGAGTGCAGTCATAATATTTTCTTTATTTACATTTCAAATGTTATCCCCTTTCCTGGTTTTCCCTCTGAAAAGCCCCTATCTCCTCCCCTTCCCCCTGCTCACCAACCCATCCCCTGCCCTTCCTGGTCCTGGCATTCCCCTACACTGGGGCATTAAGCGTTCATAGGACCAACGGCCTCTTCTCCCACTGATGACCTACAAGGCCTCTGCTACATATGTGACTAGGGTCATGGGTCTCTCCATGTATACTCTTTTGTTGGTGCTTTAGTCCCTGGGAGCTCTGGGGGTACTGGTTGGTTTATTTTGTTGCTCCTCCTATGGGGCTGCAAACCTCTTCCGCTCCTTGGGTCCTTTCTCTAGCTCCTCCATTGGGGACCCTGTGCTCAGTCCAATGGTTGGCTGAGAGCATCCACCTCTATATTTGTCAGGCACTGGCAGAGCCTCCCAAAAGACAGCTATATCGGGCTCCTGTTAACAAGTACTTGTTACTTTCATTTATTCATGTTCACTGGAATTGTTTCTTCAAGATCCACCCATTGATGTTGACGAATTCTTTGGTCTGAGAATTATTCTCTGGATGGTGAAGAAAGCCTGAGCCTCTCAGTTTCTCATACTGCCTGATCTTTATGATGGCAGGAAGTTTAGTCATATATCGGTTTCATTGTATGACTATAGCAACCATTATTTTTTAAAGGAAAGGGCTCAAAAGTGGCTAGAAAACAAGTTAAAAGAGATAAATGTTAGAAGAGTTTGGGGAATAAAAAAAAATCATAAAGCTCCTGCAAATGCTACTGACACTGTGTATTAATTTCTTTTTTGTATCCCTTAATCTATAGACAGTCTTCCTCTCTACTCCTATATCCTTATAATAATAATGTATCATCTAATTGATATCTGTGTTGGCTAGTTTTTATGTAAATCTGACAAAAGCTACAGTCATTTGAGAGGATGGGACCTCAAACAGGAAAAGGTTTCCATAAGATCAAGCTGTAGGCAAACCTGTAGAGCATTTTCTTACTTACTGATGGATATGAGAGGGCCCAGCCCACTATGGGTGGTGCAACTCCTAGGCCGGTGATTCTGGGTTCTGTAAGAAAGTGGGCTGAGAATGCCATGAGGAGCAAGCTAGCAAGAAGCACTCATCCATGACCTCTGAAACACCTTCTGCCTCCATAGTCCTGCTTTGGGTTCCTGCCCTGACTGTGTTTGATGACGAACTATGATATGGGAGTGTAAGTAAAGTAAATCCTTTCCTCTTATGGTGTTTTTGGCCATGGCATTTCAATATAAAACAGCACATCAACAATAGAAAACCTAAGACAGTACCTTCAAATCACTAAACAATTTTATATATGTACTGTAATTAAAGGCCTATTCATATATGACTCCCAAACAGTATAGATTACTGATGGAGCCTTTAATTGTCTATTGGGTTGAGGGTGGGTCCCTATTGCTGAATGCACAACATACTTAGGACACACGACTCAGAAGTTTCAATCTGGTCTGTCCCAAAAGCTTCTTTCCTGTGGTCTAGTTTCCATGGTTCCACAAAATATTATGCAAGCTGCCAAAGGAGGGAATCAATTAAGCAGTCCTACCAAGCTGCAACATCCATGAACCCATAACAATTACCAACATATTCATAAAGGTGCAAGAAGTGGCTCTTAAACATCAGTGATAACCCACAGCGAGGTCATTGGATTTATGGAAGAGAATCATGCCCGGTACTGGAAAGTTAGCTAGCCTCCCAAGGCTAATACATTCCTGGACCTTAGGAAACAATGTACTCCAGTCACTTTCTAAATCATCAAACGTTCTTAAAGCACTACATCAGTGAAGCTCCTCTTTACAGCAAATGGAGACGATCACAGAAAACCACAACTGATCACAATGCAGAGACCAGTGAATGGAGTAGGGTGGCTCCAAGGTATACATTTATATCACAACTCCTGAATCTATGGCTCAGGGGACACAACAGAAGAAAGGGATGGAAAGACCATAAGAATCAGGGGAAAAGGGAGTTTGTCATAATGTGTCCCGTAGAAATGTCAGAGAAGCTATACACATGAAGTCTTGCCAATATTGCTGCCTAAACATGACCATGACCTGACAAAAATGATGCCAATAGACATGTCAATGTGAATAGGGTTTGGGGGTCAGGGATAGGGATGGGCAGAAGCTCACAAGGCCTCAACCATATATAGAATAACAGGCACAATAGGAAGGCCAAGAACAGGAAACACCATCTTCCCCAGGAAAGAGCACACCAATCCAATGCCAAATGTTCACATTTGAAAATATATATACAAGTAACATTATACATAATGAGTGTGTTATGAGTATTTATATAATTTCAGAGGGACCAACTTAAAACAAACTGCAGTAGTCCTTAAACTTACTAAATGCTTCCAACAGTGGTCATGTTGTGCCATCCTCAAAAGAGGAAAAGCTAAAGCCCTCTTCTTACAGCTAAAGCCAGGCAGACTTAGGTTTCAAATCTCTTTTAGGATTAGGTTTCATGGCTGCTATTCTACCATATAAACCATAAGCACTGAACACTCCCAGCTCTCATTGACAGCATGGCCCCTCTTCTATGGCTTGCACTGCTTCCCAACTATATTGTCTGTGTCTCTTATTTAATGCATGCATAGAAAGTGCTGGCATTCTGAACACAGAAAATGGAAATCTCAGAAGGGATAATTTTTTATGTTTCTTGAAACAGAACTAAAATGATGAAGGAAAGCAAAGAAACAAAACAAACAAAAAAAAAGGTCACACTGTAGATCTTAAGATGCTTTGCAGAAAAGAGTTATTAAATGGTAGTTTTATTCATTTGTAATATATTGGAAAATAGGTCTCAGCCACAAGCAATCATTCAAGCTCCATGAGGCACTGTTAGATTGATCAGAGGGATATTCCTTCAGCCATTTTCCTGGAGACACGATGTTTTGGGCTCTTGCCTGGTTTCTCCACACTTACTCACATTCTCTTTTCTCTTTTCTTGTTTGTTAAAATAATGGCATTATGTTTTTACTGATGGTTGGGGTGATGGTGACATAATGAATATCTTTCCTGTGGAAATGCTTCAATAAATGGGGGTTTGGGAGAAAAGATGAAACTAGAGAAGGAGTGGGATTAGATTGGATTAAAGTCAGCCTGCGAGAAGAACAGGGCACCCGGGATGAAGGTTGAACTCTGTCTCTGTTCCTCTTACAGGTTTCCAGTTAAAACTGGGACATGGTACTTTAACAATTTGCTCTCATTTTTATACTTACTCACTTTGCCTAAATTCCCCTGTTCCTGGCATGATTTCATTGAGCTATGTGTGTGTTACAGGCTTCTCTGTTCTGTTTGCCAATCTTGGCCACCACCCATCTGTCCTCTCTCAACCCATCATTTCTGTTCATTTCTCCTGAGCATCCTCCAAAGGCCTCTTACTCCTCCAGCAGCAGCAGCAGCAGCAGCAGCAGTGGGGGCTGGATGTACTCATCTCCTTTTCTTCCTTGTCCACCTCTTTCCTCAGCCATAAATTACTCTTGCAGATGAACATGCTGGTGTCATGCTAGTGGCAAACTGGGTGTGGTTTCTCAGATTTCTATGCTCCACTCAAATATAGATAAAGGTCAGCTAAGTTTTTTTTTTTTTTTTATCTTTTTTTTTATCTTTTTTTTTTTTTTACTACTTTTATTAGATATTTTCTTCATTTACATTTCAAGTGTTATCCAGCTAGTTCCCTATATCCTCCCCCCTCCCGGCCCTGCTCCCCTACCCACCCACTCCCACCCCTTGGCCCCTGCGTTCCCCTGTATTGGGGCATATAAAGTCTGCATAACCAAGGGGCCTCTCTTCCCACTGAAGGCCAACTAGGCCATCCTCTTCTATATATGTAGCTAGAGACGTGAGCCCAGGGGGTACTAGTTAGTTCATGGTTATTCTTCCACCTATAGGGTTGAAGACCCCTTCAGCTCCTTGGGTACTTTCTCTAGCTCCTTCTTCCTTGGGAACCCTGTGTTCCATCTAGTAGCTGGCCGTGAGCTTCCACCTCCATGTTTGCCAGGCATTGGTATATTTTCCCCTGAGACCTCTANGCTGTTTTGTTCAGGAATTTTTCCCCAGTGCCCATATCATCGAGGCATTTCCCCACTTTCTCCTCTATAAGTTTCAGTGTCTCTGGTTTTATGTGGAGGTCCTTAAACCACTTAGACTTGACCTTAGTACAAGGAGATAAGAATGGATCAATTCCCAGTCTTCTACATGATAGCTGCCAGTTGTGCCAGCACCATTTGTCAGCTAAGTTTTAAAGAGAATAAATTGTTAAAACTCTAGAGATGGTTGTAAATAGCCCTTAATCAAATTGATAAGAGAAGCATTTATTTTGCTGGAAAAAGCTGTTGTCTACATCTTTGTCTAAAGCAAGGAGTGCTAAAGTGTAGAAGTCAGTGTGGCTGTTTCATATGTCTGTCAGCTTGTCTTCTGTAACATGCACAGCACTTCAAACACTACTCAGAGCTAATGAAGATAAGTGTCTTAGCTTCTGAACTAACCAATGTACTCAGTGCTTGGCTTGGAATTGAGAATGTATCAGTCAAAGTAGTTCCTAAATTCAAAGTCAAATTTCTTCCTACAGAAATGATTTATTAAGATGTAAATGATGTTGGCGGTCAGGGTGGTCCAAAAGTCTCCAAAAACATTTTAGGGTATGGCTCTTGTCTTTGGTCACTTCTCAAAGGTTGAACATAAAACACCATGTACTGCAAACACAGGACCCAGAAGACCCAAACTGGATCTGACCTGAAAGCTTCCTTCTTGAGGACTACCGTTCATGGTACTAAAAGATGCCAAGCAAACTTAAAGGGAAGGAGAGAAAGAGCAGTTAAATGCTCATGAACAACATGGACCAGCATGTCAAGATATCCCTAAGGGTATAATAGTGGCATGAGAACTTTGGTGATAACCAACAGCTCTCTGAACTTCAGGCTCACTCAACAAGAGAAAATCAGGCCCTTGGGCTAGTGGAGTCATGGATCTTGGAGGAAAACTTACAACCAGCATTTTACTAAACCAGCACAATTCCTAACTACATTTTAAATATTTATCCTTACACCCACAGATAAATATAGGTCTCACCTCTCATCAAAGAATCTTCTTTTTGCAACAGATGGAGACTATTACAGAAAACCACAAACAACTAAAAGGGAGAAAAAAAGTGATCATGTTGTACCCAGCCACACAACTCCTGCATTTAAGGCTTAGGGATCAGAGCAGAAGAGGAAGCTAAAAGATGGTAAGTCCCAGAGGGACAGGAAATGTGTCGTAAGGTCGTGTCTTCTAGAAGTGTCAAGAGAAGCAGCACCCACAAAGTTCTATATACATGGCTGCCCCAATAAAACCCACACAAAGGTGACACCAATAGACAGGCTAACATGGAAGCTGGAAGTCTCACAGGGCTCCAAGCCTAGACAAAGGAATATAAGCAACTAAAGAATATTGAAAGCAGGAGATATAGTCTTTCTCAGGAAGACCTCTCCCCACTCCAACTGTTCCCAATACCAAATAGTCAGTCCTGAAATCATATAGTTACAAGTAATATTTTACAGACTGAGGAAATTATACATATATACATATATAATTAAATAGGAATTATAATTTATACAATATAATAACTATATATTAATATACATTATATTATATTTATTTTGTGTTGTATTGATATATTATTTATATATACATATATGTGTGTATAGATATACATACATTTGTGTGTGTATATATATATATATATATATATATATATATATATATATATATATATATATGGTTTAGGCACACATATGATTAATTAAAGAAAAAGTAGCCATGAATTTGAGAAAGAAAGGGAGATGCATGGGACAGTTAGGAAGGAGGGACAGGAAGGGAGAAAGTTATACAATCCCATTTTAATTTTAATAGCAAAAATATTTTAAAAGAGATAACTGCATTTAGTATTTGAAAGATGGTGAAATGATAAAATAATTGCTAGAAAATTCACAAAGTTTATGAACCAATCTGAACTGTGAATTAAAAAGGATGAGCTACATATACTTATTCAGTTTCTGCCCAGATCCACCTTTCCTTACATTCTCCCATCTCTACATAAAGATATCTTGCATATGAGGTAGCACTCACCAGTAATTCCAGCACTTGAGAGGCAGAAGCAAGAGAATCTCACGTCTGAGGCCTATCTAAGCTGCAAACAGCATCAGAAACTAGCATATTGAGAAGCAAGAGATGAAGATATGACAGACAACTGTTTACTCTGGAACCGCAGCCTCTCTTCCCATAGTCAATGTGAATCTCTCTAGAGGAGGGGTACTGTACAATGTTAAGATGATCCCCATCCCAAAATAAAACCCAAATGTCCTCAAAGACTCTCACTCTATTCTCTAGAGAAAGAACTTACAAAAATCTGGGATTTGGGGATGTAGATGAGTCTAAACCTTTCTACCATCCAGCCTCCACCTGGGTCATATAGGCCCTCAAACTACTGATTTTAGCATTTTTCTAGCAAACCATCATAATTGCAATGGCTTTTGTCTCCTGCTAAGTTCTTCTTGTGCTTAGCTGTTTCATGACACCATCTCCTGCTATTCTACAATCACAAAGGATGTCAGCATCTGTCTTCCTCTTCATCTCAGCACCTCTGCATGTTAGGAATGTCAACATTATATGCAATATCCACCAAGAACAAGGTATAACTCTTGACTTCCTCCTGCCTCATGGCACACACTCCACTCTTCTTTGGCCAGAATTCTCATTACTCCTTTTCTTAGGCTAAACTTTTCTTTTAAAAAATGCTGTACTTATATAGATTATTCACTTGATACTTTCATTTGTTTATAAACACCCCTTCTCTAGGAATATTTATAATCTGCAATATTCCACTTTGTCTCAAAATACTCAATCTTTTATTCTTTGGATTCTTAGTAGCTAAGCATGCCTTTCTTTGATAATAGATTGGAGGCCACTGGTCATGAATTCCCTCACACCCACATGCACCCACACCCACACTTAAACTTATTTCCTTCTTCATTTACTTCTATTCAGTCATTTGGTCACACAGGATGAGGTTTTCTGAGTAAACTATAACTAATGCTTTCTTTTTCCTTCTTCTTTTCCAATTCAAATTCCCTAAGAAAATTATTTATTCATCTTCCACTCACCCGTGAACCCCTAATCCAATTATAACCTGATTCTCATTTATATCACATTATCAGAATTGCTTTTATTAATGTCAATGGCATCTTCATCTTCTCCCCACAACATTGAAAACAAACCCAGTCACTGTAGTATTGGAACCCCCGTGTTGAGTTTTGTATTTAATTGCTACTCGGTTTGCTTTAAACTCTCTACTTCCTTTACTTGATAAGAATGCATTTTCTTACATTGTCTTGCGTTTTCTGAGACTAACTCTTCCCTACCTCCATGGTGGTTACCATGTCCTGTTTCTGCCTCTCATCCTTCCCAGGTATTCTGCGCAGACCTTACTCACTCTTCATATTATCCCAGGGAATTCTTTACTCTTAAGCTTCCAGGCTTCATCAGTGCCTGGATAATTCTCAAATTATCTGTATACCTACTTGTACACTCCCTGCTTCGAGGCTATAACAATGTATCTCTCTAACAAGGGCCTAAACTTGGTTTACCCACAGACATCTAAGAAGCAACATACCAATGCAGAAAGTATCTCTTTAAGAGTCCAAAAGGGGGGAGGGGAAGAAAAAAGAAAAGAAATGTGTCTGAAATCCATGTGCATCTAGCAAGTCTACAGACATTTTTTTTTCTGTATGTAGATTTGCTGGAAGATTGGGGTTTGGTTATATACAGAAGACACAGAAAGTCTTGCTTGAGAGGGCCTTAAAATGTTCATCCTACTCTCTAATCAGTTTACAGAGGGCAGTACATAGGTGAGAAGGGTGTATCATGTGCTGGTATAGGGACAGGCAGAGACTAGAAAACACACACACACACAAAACAAAACAAAACAAAACAAGAACAAAAACAAAACACGTACTTGAAAACAATCACAACCAACGTTGGGGGGACCCCTGGGAGGATTGGCTATTCCACAAAACAAGAATAACAGCCCATTTGTAAAGTAGGTGCTGAAAAAGAATCTTCTTTCCTCCCATATCTGAAGCCATTAAAAAGAAAGCCAACTACTACCCAGGCAGCTCTGGAGGCTAAGATTCTTCCCTGCAAGCTCCACTCAAAGAAAACAGGGCAAGACTCAGGAAACTGTCCTCTGGGTCTATGAAGAACGCCTCTAATTCAAAGTAGAAAACCCTGAGTTAGAACCACACAATAGAAACCTTTGACTGACAGACCCATGTGAGACTCATTATCTCCCAGAAGAGGGATAAGCAGGGGCACATGCTTAAACACAGCAAGAGAGCTACTGACACCCATTTCCAGTACCTAGAGGTGAAAGTCACTCTTCTTGTCATATTCACTTCTCAGCCCATGCACCATACCCTGCAGTTCTAGTGCAAACCACACAAAAAGCAACACAACATTTCTGATCTCCTTGGAGAACAATATGAACACACACACACACACACACACACACACACACACACACACACATACGTACGTTACCACATAGGTAGCATACACCTGTGCACATGTAGCTGACTATATAGATAGTCTGGACCTGCTCATACATGAAAAGTCACTCTGGGGAAATGGTCTGAAGGTTCACACCTACACAAGTGGCCAAATGGGCAAATGATGTGTTTTGGATGTGAAATGCTCCCATAGGTTCATGCGTTTGAGCACTTGGTCTCCAGTTGCTGGCACTGACTTGGAAAGTTGTAGAACCTTTAGGGGGTGCAGTCTTATAAGGATGGGGTCACTGGGGAAAGGAATTTAAGATTTATAGCTCAGCCCCACTTCCTGTTCACTTGCTGTTCCCACATTCCTTAGACATTAAAACTGACAGGGCTCCATTCTTGTTACCCTGCCTTCCCATACGAACTGAAAATAAAAGTAAGCTCGCTCTTTCTTAGATTGCATCTTGTTGCATGTTTGGTCACACTAATGAGAAAAATAACTAAAACAACATGTGATTTCTCAGGGTAAAACAGATGAAACCTCATGGGGGCATTCTGGTCCTCTGCGCACATGAGAGACTGCCATATAATTTTCCCCTATACCTACACAAGTAATCACATAGATATAGCTACATGTGTACAAACATAAGTGACCTCATGGAGACACTCTGCACTTGTGAACATGCAAAGGACTACACAGAGATGGGCTAATTTTTTTCTGTATACATTTGAATGACATTAGAGGCAATCAGAACTTGTGTTTCCATGATTGACTAAATAAAGACAGTCTGTGCCAATGCACCTGTGAGTGACTACAAAATCTTCAGCTTTATGTACACAAGAACATGCATAGAAACACCAGTCTTTAACCTACACACTAATGAGATACTGTATGTACCTATAAACATGTTATTGATTATATAAAGACAGTCTATGACTATAAACACTAGAGTAACATCATAGGGACAGTCTGTTGCTGTGCACATGAGAAGGACCTCACTGATCTCTACGTATACACCAGTAACCACTTAGGGAAAGTCTGTCCCTATGCATATGCTAGAGAGATAGTCTGTATGTGTGCACATATACATGACATATAGACAATCTGCTGGTGACCTCACATAGACAATATAACACTTGCTGGTGACCTCACAGATGTAGTCTGCACTAGCATGCTGAACAAGGAGCTCTCAAAGGATAAAGCAACATAGTCAATAAACCTAAAACTACTCAACATATTTATACAGCAGGTAAAGAAAAAATAAAGCAAAATTGAGGGATGGGAGGTTGCTCAGCCTCAAAACCATTGGGACCCAAGTTCAACCTCCAGAACTCATGTAAAATAAATCTGGTATAGCAGCGTTTGTGTTTAATCAGTAGACAGAGACAGGTGGATTCCTGACCAGCCAGTCACACCTACACAGGGATATGTTCCTCCCAGAAGCCAGAGATGCCAAATAAAAAGTTCAGCACCAAATATGACAAACCTCCCAGCTGTTGGCCAGAGTGTCCCAGAGAACCTCAAAGCAATTCAAGTCATTACCACTCTCCCTCTCCACCTGCAAAAGTCACGGAACAACAAAGAGGAGTGGACAGAAGTACTGTCTGTAAGAGCCAGAGGTCAGGAAGGATCAGGGTAAAAGAGTGTCTTCTGACTGGAGTAATGCAACCATGAACTCACAGACGCTGTGGTTGCCTGTATAAGACCTGTACAAGAACAAGCCTTTCAAACTCCAGCATGAAAGAAAGGAGAGCCCTCAGGCCACAGCCCTAGTGAGAAACCATTTATTGGCAGCTGATGGCTGCTAGGAAAGAGAGACAGAGACAGAGACCCAGAGAGAGACAGACGGAAAGACAGATAGAGACAGACACAAAGAGACAGAGATAGACAGAGACACAGAGAGATAGAGACAGAGAGATAGAGACAGATTGTCACAAAGAAACAGAGACAGAGAGAAATAAAAAGAGAGACAGAGACACAAAAAGATAGAGACAGACAGTGAAACAGAGGGAAAAAGTGTGGAAGAGTGAGAGATATTCAGGTTTCTTTAGAACTGTATTCACTGGTAGGTGTCCATGCTCCAGTGAGTGTCCCAAGACCCATGCTCTTCACAGGGAGCAGGAACTAAATTCAGTAAGTTATGAAGGAAAAAAAAGACAAAACAAAAAGTTAGGGGTTAGGAGGTTGGGAGGGTGAAGTGGATCCAGAAGGAGTTGGAGGAAAGAATGAGAGGTAAATATATGATCAAAATACACTGCATGCATTTATGAAATTCTCAGAGATAATAAAAATAAGTTAAAATGTTAATAAACAATAAAATGGTATGATATAATGATTGTCTGTTTTTCTCACTAAATAAATAGAACTGTCCAGTAACGTGAGATTATTTGCATTAATGTAAGAGAAGAAAGTGACCATGTTACAATGGCCAAGGCTTGTAACAATAGACGTGATTTTTAGTACAATAAATTTCCAAAGAGGAGAAATGATTCCAGAGCCTAGGACTCTCAAGGAGAAAATAGCTCCTTACAAATAGAAGGGTAAATCTCAAAAATCAATTTAACCTTATGTCATCCAAAGCCAGGAAGGAGATTAAATTACCAAAAGAAAAAAAAGCCAAGTGTTACAAGGAAACTCCTGAACTAAATTTTATAAGAATGAATGTAGACTTTGGAAAGGAATATTTCATAAAACTATAAAAAAAATAAGATAAAAATTAAAACCAGTAACTAGTATAAACATGAAAAATGTAGAGTGATAGATTTTAAAATTTACCTTCTTTAGAATTTTAATCACTAAAGCATATATATATATATATATATATATATATATATAAAGAGAGAGAGAGAGGGAGAGAGATAGAGGGAGAGAGAGAGAGCAGAATCATGAAAGAAAATTCTGAACTCTAAGAAATATGCTTTGTTACCAACATGAATAATCACTACAGTATATTCAACAATGCACTAATCTGGCATCTATTTCTTTGCTTCTATCAATAACAATAATGACAATTCAATCTTGCTTATATGCAAGATGCTTCCTACATATTTTCTCTTGTAAAACCCATAATAGCTTTATGAGATTGGCATAATCATGTCACTTTACAGATAAGAAGCAATGGTGTAAACAAGTCACTAAAATGCGCAGTAATTGGCACCACACTCCATATGCATACAGTTACATGAAGGAATGGAGGATGACGTAAACTGCTTGGGAGGTGGGACACTGTAAGAAATATTAGGACATGTGAGGAATCATCTGTGCTTGTCTCCTCCATCTCCTAATGCATCCTACCAATCTGTTGAGCCTAAGTGATAGATTTTGTGCTTTTCTACTTTTCTTTTAGGTACAGATGTCAATGTTGAGTAGTCTATCAATCAACCTTCCTGTTGTTAGAGCTGGAAGGGAATCAGGAGAAGAAGACCTGGCTTTGCCCATTTCCACTTTCTCTGCCTGCAAATACTCAGTACAATAGCATTCTGGCATCTTCTACCTGTGCCGCCTGAGATGCAAGCTTTCAGACAAACACCCTTTGTTGCATGGATCTAACAGACACTTCATGACTTGGTGATGCCGTGAGTGGTTTCCTGAGTTGTTGATGGCGGCTGAAGAGTGTGTCCCTAGAACAAGTAGCGAAAACAGATATCCAGAATATCCTCCCTCCTTCTATGCCATGAGCGGGAGCTTTGTACATAGTAAACCAAAGCACAGTGATCCTAAAGCACTGATTGATATTCCTGATGCCCAACCTTAAGTCCAGCACCCCATGCCTTTCAATAATGTCCCAAGTCACTCAATTTATGTATTTAATTTCTTTTTGTTACTGCTACTGCTGTTGCTGAAAAAGTGACAATGGTTTCTGCTTTCTGTAATCTTGACTAACTCAGAAACAAGATTCCAGCTAATTTTCTCTCAAGGTAAAAAGTCAGAGAAGATGTATGCAGGTGCCATGGTCACAAAACTAAAGGAATTTTAAGCCCTAGCTAGTTCAAGAAATAGTACAAAACCTACATTTTAATGAATTACTTTCCAGATTCATAAAAAAAAATTGCTAAGATCAAAAAAGACAAGATTTAATGCCTATGCAATCAACACTACCCTTTGTAGCTAATAGAGTTGAAGACTGGAAAATATTACAGCTTCCAGTAACCAGAAAAGGAAAGGCTTAGATGTTGCCGATCAGTAAAGAAGATTGTTGAGTTTTGGTCTGTTTCTGTGTGTTGTGATGCTAAATATTGGCCCTGGTTGCCCCCAGTGATGAGGAGATTCTCATGTGGACCCAAGTGATACTATACAACCTTGACCCCAAGTTAACCCTGATTGGTGAACTCTGCTCATGACTCAGAGGACAGAGGACATTGTGGATATCTGTTTTAGCTACTTGTTCCAGGACACACTCTTCAGCCACTGTAAACAGCTTGGGAAACCACTCATGAGATCACCAACTCATGATGTGCCTGCTAGATCCATACAATAAAGGGTGTTTGCCTATAGCCAATAATTGGGCAGAAGAGAGATAGGCAGAGTTTTGGTTCCCAGGCTGAGGGTCTGAGGCAGGGACCATGAGGAGAGAGGAAGAAGTGGAGAGAGGAGAAGACATCATGGGGTAGGTGAATCATGAAAACATGGCCAATTGGAGTTAAGAGCTACTTAGATGGAACACAGCAAGTTACAGTTTGGGATTATTGATGGCAGAGTAGATTCTAATAGCTTGGAGGATAGGAAGGATTAGATATCTGCCCAACTCTGGTACATTAAAGGCTTATTATAAATATAAAGGTTTTGTGTCTTTTATCTGGGAACTGAATGATCAAAGGCAGGGTAGCAACCCCCGATTGAGATTAAATAACTACTACAACAAAAAGTGTCAGTTTTGAGAAATATTTTCATAATATTGTTAATTATAAAAGTTTTCTTACATGGGGGAGAAGTGATTCCTGGTATCAATACACCTATGCTTATAAGAAAGCAACCCTGCATTTCTCTTTCATTTCTTCAGTAGTCTGGTTATTTTGTTGGAGTTTTCTGAATTAAACAGATTCCTTGGGGAATATTAAATCTTATGTTGAGAGGGCACTGTGCTGACTAATTTAATATCAGTTTGACAAAAATGAGAGTCCCTTTAGAAGAGGGAATCTGAATTGAGAGGATAACCCTCCCCCATGCCATAGTTGCCTGTGGGAAAGCCTGTCTTACATTTTCTTAATTTATTATTAATATGTGAGAGCCCAATTCACTGTGCACAGTGTTGCCCCTGGTCTTGGGCGCTACCGGAAATCAGGCTGAACAAGCCATAGAAAGCAGCATGCCAGCTTGGCTTCTGCTTCAGGTCCTGTCTCTAGGTTCCTCCTGTCCTGACTTCCGGAACTATGATATTGAAGTATTAGCAAAATAAAGATTTTCTGTCCTAAGCTGCTTTGGGCTACCATATTTTATCACAGCAACAGAAGCCCTAAGGCATCATTTGATAAATGTCTCATGAGAAAAAAATGGAGGAAAATCTGTATAACCACATGTATCAGATATTGAGGTAGTTTCCTTTCCCCCAAGAGAATACAGCCACTAGGTGCTATCTTAGAAGCTGAGAATAGTCCTCACTCAATTATAAAAATGTCATGATTTGGGAGTGGACTTATGAGATGCCAGAATTGGGAAAAATAGTTTTCTCTATAGTTTTTTTTATATATATATAAATTACCCAGTCCTGAGCATTTTGTTTTAACAGCACAAACAGACTGATAAAATCTTTACTAGATTATTTTGTACAATGTAGTCACATTTAAATAAAAGTACACATATATTCTAATATAGATAATGGATCTAGAAAGAAATGAAATAGACAATTTCATTTATAACTAGGCAATTTTAAGTAACATGCTTTGCACATTTGTGTATTTTTTTTTAAATCTGGGCAATTTTCCAAAATAATGTTTCTCCAAACCAAATAACATAAATAAAACACTGTAAGTTTATGCATGTGTGATGTGTGATGTGCTCTGGTGTGTGTGTATGTTTTTGTGTGTGTGTGTGTGTGTGTGTGTGTGTGTGTGTGTGTGCATGTATGTATGTGTGTATGCATGTATGTATGTATGTGTATGTGTGCTAGTGCATGTATGTGTAGTATGTGTGTGCATTCTTTCTTTTATTACCTGGTCAGAGTTCATGCCTTTCTCAAAGAAACAATTTAGAAAGTTACTTTCAAGAGTAGTCAATGATTTATCAGTACTAGTTGACAGCATTAACAGAACAAATGATCTCAAAATGACAAATAAAGCAGAGACAGCTCCATTACTACCCCCACCCCAGATCACAGATACGGTCCAGCTATGAAATATCCTCAGAATCACCAGGTTCAGTTACATTTCAAAATGCTTGTGATTTCAATGTATTAGGTAGGACCTGATCCCTCTGATAGACAGCAAGAAATAAATAAATTCATGCAATAAGTTCATGCAAAGATACCTCCCACCCCATCTTTGACAACTGTCTCTGTGGTGACTAAAGGCAAAAGCACTCTACTCTGATGAACTCTTTGGGTCTGGGCAGTGTAATTCCACAGGACTTAAGCTGGGTTTAAAAATAGGAAGCTTTTCCCAGGAGGAACCATGCTTGTGTGTAACTAGAGTGGACTCAATGCATTCCAGCGAATAAGAGGAACCCATGCAGCCATTTTGTCCTTTAGTCGTTTTTTGTGTTAGTTCTTACTCCTCCTGAAGCTCTCTTCCAGGTAGAGCACCTTAAAACTATTTCTTCAAATCCCATTTTCTGACAAAGCATTCATCTATAAATATATCACCCACACCCTAGCAGGTAGACACATATATGCTGCCTCAAACCCGGGTCCTTTTTCCAATATATTTGTGTGAAATTAAACTCTCAGCTTCCAATTTTACTGAAACAGCAGAAACAAATGTGCTCCACAAGAAACCTAATGATCAGAAGACATTTGCACATTAACTTTAGAAATCAGGTAACATACTTCTTAGTTCAGAAGGAATTTATTGAACAATTAGAGAGTTCACTATTGAACAAACTCAGCCATCATATCAACCTTCATAGACCTTGGCCCCTGATAGCAAAGCCACCAAGGAACAAAACTCAGCAGGGGCTTGGGTAGGAAAAGTAACTGGTGCTATAGACTGCCAAGAGCAGACTCACCTAACCAGGATTTGGGGAGTTAGCAATGTCTTCCCAGAACTGCCATCTATGTGGAGATATTACCCAATGAAAAGGAGTGTCTCAGAGTAGGGAGAGCCAAGGGAAGAAGAAGTGGCCATTGTATGAAGACCTGGGGAATGGAGAGGAATTATCTGATGAAGATTGTGGGGAACTGGAAAAACTGGTATTGGAATGACCAACAGCACTCAAATCCTTGAGGTCTTGCCCATCATGTTTAGACATTGATTGCTTTTTACAAGAGGAGGGAACAGGATTGAAGTTGCCTTTTAAAGAGACTACCCTTGAGAAAAATGTAGAGAAGGAGGTCAAAGATACAAACCACAAAGCAAGGTAGATGGCTAAAAGATGATGATTGGCTTTGAGGTATATTCCTCACCAGAACCAAGAGAAGCTGGTGACTGATTAGATGGGGCAGAGTGATAAAGGGAGATCCAGAATGATCCCCTGAGTTGGATGTGGTGGCACCATGTGCCAGTCCTCAGAAAGCTATGTCAGGAACATCTAAGCTCACAGCCACTCCAACCACAGAATGAGGCTTACATTTAAAAAAATGGCTTTCCAAGTTTATATTTAAATAACTCTGTCACATAGAAGCTCCAGATGTAGTGAGAGTTTTTGGACTCTGTGATAACAAATTAGAAATCCATATTGGAGAAGGAGATAAATGGTCCCGATTGTCTAAAACATCCATGACATTAGAGAACATTGAAAACTAAATTACAAAGAAAGGTCTGAAATGAATGATTGAGCCATGATTGCCTTCCTGGTGGATAGATACTCAGTATAGCACATGTTTAGGGAAATAGGAGATAGGGAGATAGAGAAAGAGAGAGACAAAGATAAGAGAGAAATTAATTTCAATTTTTTTTCTGAAACGTTTAGTCTGAAACTCTATATAAAGAACCAATGTTAATTTTTCTTTGCTTAAAGAAAATCATGCTTAGCTTTGAATTACACGTGGGATACAGAGGAAGACACCTTTTCAGAAACTTAAAAGTTCCCAGTCTGGGTGAAAGAAAAATATACAGAAGAGTAGAGAAGACATTGGGGTAAATGCTGTAGAAGAGTGAATTTTCAAGAGTAAGGAGAAGGAATGGAGTTGGCAGAGAGGCCTGAGTCTGAGTGAAGAGGAGGCAGGAAGGCATCCAGCGGTGCTGGCTTCTTCAGCAAAGAGGGAGAAGATCATTCCAAATGTTCCTGGCAGTTGAAATAAAAGAACAGAAATGTGTCTATCAGGAGTAGAAATAAGGAGATGGTTGGTAACTTTGACAAAAGTAATTTCAATACAACATTTGAGACAAAAACCAGACTACAGTTGGTTAGAGGGCAGTGATGGGGTGGGAGTGAGGGGCATACTGTAGGAAGTAGCTGGCAATCAGGAATCCTGATCATGAAGGGTAAGAAAGATACTGAGTAGGAGAGGCAGAGATAAACCGGGAAGGAGAGGAGAATGGAAAGTTACTATCATGGACTTAGGCATTACGACATTGCTTAGAGAGAGAGAAGCCAGAGAGCCTGAGGATTAGGAATGACAAAAGAACAGAGGTGACTGAGAAGAAGTGACACAGAGGCCAACAGGTGAGACCCACCTTACCCAAGTAGGGGATGTCGGCTCACAACACAACCAGAGGTTCCTATCCCCAGCTGCCCTGAGTGCCAGTTGCTAAGAAAAATCCCTAAGCCAAGTGGCAATGGGATCACAGAAGATATTTGCACCCTCCCAGAAGCAACTTGTAGCCAATGACTCACTAACAGAAGGGTACAAAAAGCCAATGCCTTTGCCCCAAACTTAGACTAAATCCATAGTGCAGTTCATGCTTCGGNAGAATGGAGATGGTTTTGAGAGCTGATGACATTACAGAAGAAATACTCCTCTGGTTTATGCTGTACCCACTATGGAGTAGGTGAGGGATCTTCTGTGAATGGAGAGTGAAGTTAAAGGCATATAGATCTTAGTTGTAAAAAGTATAAAATAGTGTTAAAAGAGAACAAAGTAGAGGCAGTATCCTGCAGGGGATTAACTGGCTAAGATCAGAGGGGGTTCATGAACTAAATGGCCCCAGGCTCTCATTTCCATTCATAACTTCTGCTTGAAAGTAGCTGAGAACTCATGTCATTACTTGCTGGATGTTGATGAGACCCTCAACACCACTGAGACCTGTTATGATTTACATTTGAAATATCCCCAGTGGGCTCATGTGTTGAACACTAAGCTCTGAGGCTGTGGAACTCTTTGGCATCTGTAGATGGGTCTGGCTGGTAGAAGTAGGGTTACTAAGGGAAGGCCTTTGAAGGTTATGTGTGGGTCTTTGGTTCTACCTTGTTCTCCGTCTGCTTCTTAGACCTTGAGAACAGCCACTGCCTTGTGATCCTGTAGCATGGGCAGAACTGTTACTGCTGCCACACCTTATTCACCACAATGGTCAAAAAATCTCTCTTAGGCTGCGATCAAAACAATTACTTGCATAAAGATTTGCCTCACCTCAACTACTCTTGTGAAGAGAACCTTTACTGTGTATTTTATCTAAGCCCTAGAAGAGAATGGTCCTAAACTCTTTCCTCCCTTGCACTTCCACATTCAATTTGCAAACCCATTAAGTTCTATATTCCAAGCAAATCTAAAAATTCCACTTCCACTCATCCACTCATCTGCTTCAAATTATCATCCCTGCTTCCATGGTTTTCTTGCTCACCCATTTCGAGTCTTTTCCCATTCTCTTCTATCTCTCTCTTGAAATATAATTAAGTTTTTTTATTCTTTAAAACATTTCCAATAGTGTTTGGGACAAAATCAAATGACTTAAATATCTGGTCCAATACTACTATTTTACTTCATCTCTGATCATTATTCCTTCTATGTCCTGTACAATAGCTATACTTTGGTATTCCTGATTCAAAAAAAAAAAAAAAAAAGGATACATCTTTCCTATGCCTAGGTGACTGGGGTTCAGTGGGATTTTTTTCCAACTGTTCATTTGTCCAAAGTTAGAGTGATAATGACAAGATGGATGGCAGCAGATAAAGGTGCTTGCTGCCAACCCCGATAATCTGAGATCAGTCCTCAGACCCTACATGACAGAAGATAACCAACTCACACAAGTTCTCCTTTGGTGTCCACATGATCCACGGCATGTTCACATCCACCATACACTCACACAAATTAAATATATATATATATATATATATATATATATATATATATATATAGAGAGAGAGAGAGAGAGAGAGAGAGAGAGAGAGAGATTAGATAAATGCTTAAGTTAGTGTAGCACCTCTTTCCAGGCAGGTTTCTAAGACATTAGCTCCAATCTCTGCATTTACACTTGGCCGCAGTCCTTAGAATCTATTTACCACACTATGCCCCTCCAATCCAGCCCTTTTCACACTCAATGAATAACTCTCGATACCTTTCTCTAAACACATCTTGCCTAATTATAGACTATGTAGTTCTTAATAATGAGTCCTTAAAAGGGATTACAATAGTCTCATTATAATATGCATGGACTATAATTCAGAAAGTAGTCATGTGACATGAATATTTGAAATAGTTAATGCAAAGGACAGATGAGACAGTACTCATCACTAAGATTCTCAGGTATAAGTCCCTTTGACTATAAGATGCATAAACACAAAGATATGATACTTAAAACCTGTTGGGACTTTCTTATGGATCTTACAGCTTCCCCAGAAGTATCTTGAACCAACAGCACACATTCATTTGTCACTGTGCTTTAAGGGAATAGAAGAATCTTCACTCTGATTTCTCCCCTGCTAAATCTATGGAGTCCTTGGAGACATTTAGTAGCCATACTTCTTGGTAGACTGGACAAAATTTATTTGCCTTTTGCACCATTAATTATAAGCTGTAACTCTTCGATAGCCTTTCTAGAGGCTGATGGCTACCAGCACAACCATAGCTACCCACATGCAAGCTGTAAGTGGTTGGTGGCCAGGGAAAGAGGATTCTGCAGTCACCCAGAGGCATCCACCACACCCTGCCTGATCAGTGCTCACTCCCTGGCTTCTTTCCTCTTTTCATCTCCTTTGGAAGTAGGTAGCCAAAAAGGCATACCTTGTCACCATTCTCTTACATTTCCTTCTCCAGAAGGGCCGGGAGAACAGTTCCTCTCTTCAACCCTTCACTCTTTACTGCCCCTGACTTCAATGTATGAAGCCATCTGAGGATCATTTGCTGGCTGAGCGATGTTACACAGACTATAGCCTTGTGGTGACTCATGTTCTTGTGGTCTCCCTGTGTTTACCATGGGTATTCCATTCCAGCTGGATTTCCCTTTCCCCTGGAAACCTACGGCTAAGCTATTTCTCCACTTTTCTATTTCTACCCCACATACCCTTTTACCACCAGTGTACTCTAAAAGAGAAATGTGTGTGTGTGTGTGTGTGTGTGTGTGTGTGTGTGTGTGTATTGACAAGAGACTGAAAACCATGGTCCTGTGGCTAACTTTCATATAGCCTATAAACTAAAATTGATTTTTATATTTTTTAGAGTTGTAAAACAGAAAATAAAAGGAAACACAAGAAAAATGCAAGAAACAAGGTTTTATGTGGCCCAGAAACCCATAAATCCTAAGTATTTACTATCTGGCCATGTATAAAAAATATGACAGAAATATGCTGTATACTGAGGTCCTTAAACATGGATCTAGATTGAGCCAGATAGGATTCTCATTCCAGCTCAGCTGCTTTGAGCTCTCTGTGACCTAGATACATCTGTCTCACAAAACACTAATCAACTCCTGAATGACATGGGCCAAATGTCACGTTATACACAGTACTTGGTGTGTACCTAAGAAAGATATAATAAATAGTCATTCTCACTGTAAATTTTTCAGTCAGTGAGCTCTAACACAATTTAACTAACCCCAACTCTCACACTCACGTATGAGAGAACATAATACCCCATAAACTTAAGACAAACCAAGTCTCTTAACTGCTCTGTGAATGCATTTCTTACCAAAATAAATGGCAGTGCTTTAGCCATGGTTCTTTCTATATTAGAGGTGAGACAATGCTCCTGCCTGTATATGGTTACAGAATGGCAATGCTTAGAGGAGTATTCAAAAGTCATTTCCTTTCTTTCTTATTTGTTTTTGTATTTGAGACAGACTCTAACCCAGACTGGTCAAAAATTAAAAGCGTCAGCTCCCAAGTGCTGGAATTATAGGCATGAGCCACCATGTCTAATATAAATTTCTTTTCAACATGGGAGCCATCCTTTCCCTTCCATGTTCATGAGCACCACAGATATAGACTCTATCACTGATACTCACACACTTACCCATGCATCCCTGTCACTCTAGTGCCACAGACATGACTATTCCTTATCTAACCCATGGCAGTGAGTGGTCTACTGTCCTCTGGCTCATGGCTTCCTCTTCCTCAGACAGGTTCTATGAAGCTGCAGGAACAATCCAGCTAGACATTACTTCTGCTCTCTCACTCATGTTTCTGCTTCCAGAAACACCATGTGGTTTAGAGCTGTCCTCCTATACACCACTGGTTAGTTAGTTTGTTCCTTTGACTTCTCTTGCGCTTCCCATATAGCTCTTTCTCTTTTTATTATAAAAGTTGTACATGTTCATGCTCAACAATGTAGACAATACAAGAGAATTTTTTAAATGTTCATACCCACATTCTAAGCCCGTGGAAATTATTATTACTAACATTTGACATATTTACTTCTATTATTTACTCCCTATATGTATAGAATAATTTACATGATTATACTTGTTATTTCTTTAACTCTAGATCTGTAGGCCACACTGGCCTTAAACTCAGAGATCCATTTGCCTGTGCCTCCCAAGTGCTAGTATTGAAGACATGTGCCACTACCACCTGACTCACATGAATTGCTTTATCTCAACCAAATATGCAATCAGTTATCATAGTAATTGTTATCATTTAGCAAGCCAAACAGCATAGAATTATAACAATCATACTTCTGCTCTTTTTTCACCCCTCTGGGGCAGGTTGTCATTATGTTGTCCCGGTTGGTCTAAAACTCACTCTATAGCCCAAGTTGGCCTCAAATTCAAAGATCTGTCTGCCTCTGCCTCTGCCTCTGCCTCTGCCTCTGCCTCTGCCTCTGCCTCTGCCTCTGCCTCTGCCTCT
>LR750592.1:37500-200068 GCA_902729485.2 Mus minutoides | reverse complement strand
AGAAATTAAAATGCTTCCAGTAAGAAAAGGCCATCAGTTACTGATTCAAGAGACAATATTGTCTACACAGACCATTCTCATGAACCGTTACCTAAGAAACAGAGCTAAAACCAGTATTAGAGCCCATTCCTACTCAAATTCCTTCAAAAGATAAAAAACACCATCTGAGACAGGATCTCACAATGTATACCAAGCTAACGTCCATTTCTTTTTGTTCACCAAACTTGCCTCAAACTCATTGAGATCCTGAGTATTGGCTTTACAGTTGTAAGGCACCATACTGGGCCCTGTGAAAACCTTATTAGTAATATAATACATACATAATATAGTAACATAATGTTTCTACGGCAATTCATGTGCCATACAAAGGAACTACGTTAGCATTCTGCGCTGGCTCAGTACCACCTTCATGGCAAGTGTTCTGACCTCATAGAATTTGCTTCACAGATTCAATGGCTAGCAAAGCAGGAAAGGAACAGTTCTCTTTTTGTTGTTTGTTTGTTTGTTTGTTTGTTTTAAGGTCACTTTCTATACTGTGAAGATGAGAGATCCCAAGCATGGCAGAAAGTTGGCCCTAAATCACTGGACTGTGTCTTCTAACACCAACTCATATCCAGGTTGACTATTTAATCCATCATGTATCTTATTGCAAATTATATTTTTTAAGAATTAACTTCTGAGGGGCTCTTCCAGACCCTGACAAATACAGAGGTGGATGCTTGCAGCCAACCATTGTACTGAGCACAGGGTCCCTAATGGAGAAGTTAGAAAAGGGACTGAAGGAGCTGAAGGGGTTGGCAACTTAAAGGAAGAACAACAATATCAACCAACCTGACTCCCCAGAGCTCCGAGGGACTAAACCACCAACCAAAGAGTACACATGGAGGGACCCATGGCTCCAGCCGCATATGTAGCAGAGGATGGCCTTGTTGGGCATCAATGTGAAGAGAGGCACTTGGTCCTGTGAAGGCTCAAGGGCTCAATGTAGAGGAATGCCAGGTCAGGGAGATGGGAGTGAGTGAGTGGGTGGGTGGGTGGGTGGGTGGGTGGGTGGGTGAGGAAGTACCTTCATAGAAGCAGGGAGAGGGGGGATATGATAGGGGAGATTTCAGGGAAGGGGATCTGGAAAGGGGATAACATTTGAAATGTAAATAAAGAATATTTCCAACAACAACAAAAAAGGAATTAACTTCTGGTGTTGTCAGACTCGACTTAAAGTTCAAGCATGTCTCTTCATTTCCTGGAAACTAGTAATAAAATCTTCAGCTTGATGTTAAGGACTTTGAATGATCTCTTCCTCAGTCTTCAGCTGGTGCTCTACTAATGGATATAACTTTCTATGGAGTTTTTCTGCAGTTTTCATACATGTAATTCTCACTGCCTATCAACCCACACCTCTACATTTACCAAGTCTCCTTTACTAATAAAATTATATCATCTTCAGAAATATAACTTAATTCCTCCTTCCAGTTATACTACTCCTATAATTAAGGCAACTTACCTCATTTTAAGCATATGACTATATTTAACTTATTCGGGGTTAGCACTTGGGAATAGCTCCCCTGTTACACTGTGAATTCATTGCATACATATCTTAATGAGTTTTGTCTCCTACAAAGACACTAAGTGATGAAAGGCTGAATTCCAAAATTTGATTATTTTATAAATGAATGAACCAAAGTCTCTAGGTGCCAATAATATGTCACTTATTACACCAGACGTTTCCAGCATTTTCATCACAAACAGCTCCAAGATGGTTAAAAATATAGTTGAATAGAATTCAAGTACTAGAAGTTTTTAAACTGGTGTGGTTGCTAAGTATTTAGATGAACAATGAAACCTGTGAGGGCACAATCCACAGACCTCTGATGGAAACAATTTAACTTGGTGATCTTAAACGATCCCAAACTGGCTCGAGACTTAGGTGAAAATCAGTCCAGCAATCCAACAGAATTTCCCACCAGTAAACTATGCTAACACAATCAAAATTGTTTTCCCAAAGTACCCCCACCCCAGACTTTCTATCCAATTGGTTACTCTAAAGTGACTGACAGATATAGCCAACCTTTTTTTGCGAAAACATTAGCTCAGAGAGATTTGACAGATGTTTCAATTTAGAGGTTATCCAAGTCCAGCACTTAAATCTAGTCCTGGCTTCCTGCACTAGATGCTGAGCAACCTTAATCTAAGCCACTTTCACTTACAACCCTCGGTTTCTCTAACTCAGAAGCAAATCCAAACCCAAAGTCAATACTTCTTAGAATCCTCAAATAATCACTATAAAAAGAAAAGGTTCCAAGACACATTCCTTGTTAATTCATGACTGTCACTTCACTATGGTGTCTGTCAAAAAGGTCCATTTCAAAACTTCCATAGCACGGTGTATTCAAAGGAAGCCCCCGGGGTATAGATGTCACAGAGGGACAAGAGAACATTAAGCTATACATATCTCAGGCTGTTTAATCTGATTCTCCTCTTTCAAAATTAATGACAAACTTCATCTGGCATTCCAAGATCTGTGGATTCTGGGTCTCCAGGATTCATTCCTGGTAGTGTTAGGTTAACTCAGGGCATTTGGCAGGACCTTGAGAGGTGCTGTGAGTAACATCAGTTTTGCAACTTTATTTGTCATATAATTAAATTATTATATAATGAAAACTATGCAGCACACAATAAAACGTTCACTCTCCTACTGCGGTACAGTATACTTAGGCATAAACCAACCACAGGGGGGAGTGAAAATGACGTGAAAAGGTCAGCCTTAAAATTATTTTAATTCATTTAGAAAAAAAAACAATAAAAAGAAGAACAAACCCAGGAAGAATTAATTTCCAAACCAAATGGACTGAGGAGAGTTGAGTGAAAAACAGGAAATTAAGGGAGAAGAAACAAATATTGGGTCAGGGAAATAGAAAGAGAATGAGCCTTAAAGATGTGGCTGTTGATACAGTTTCTCCATGAATTGTAGCAAGTTGTTGACTGAGCACCCTTAACATCCTACTATTCTAAGTGGACCACTCAAACCTGAGCTCTCACACTATCAGTTTGACACCCTGGATTTTTAAAGGTAACTGTAGAGAAATGTTTGCAAACAGTGCATCTGATCTGGAATCAATTTATGAAATAAATGTAGTGGGTTACTAAGCAGCATGTATTTTTAAAAAAATCACATAAAATACAGGTGTATATTGTGAGCTGTTATGTATTATCTACAGAGACATATGGGTTATTAATATCTATAAGTATATACACATATACTGAGTTCACATAAAAAAATGTCTCCCAATTATGAGCTGAGATATTTTTAATTGAACGTTTTTATGTCCAAGAACAAATATTCCTCTTAAATTATGCTGTCTTCTTAGATTGCCCCTTGTTTCTGACTGACTTCTAACACATGATATCGTCCCAAAGCTTTGTTATTTAATAGATATAATAGGAAACTTCCACCTCTGAACTGCTCCTCTTTCAGCCTCAAGCACCCATTGTCAGCTGTGTGCAGAAGAATGGCTCATTGTCATTTCCAAAATCAATGCTTCTAGAGCAAAAATCATCTTGGGTGGGTGTGCATACAAAGCATTGGGTAAATAGTCCCCAAAATNATCGTCCCAAAGCTTTGTTATTTAATAGATATAATAGGAAACTTCCACCTCTGAACTGCTCCTCTTTCAGCCTCAAGCACCCATTGTCAGCTGTGTGCAGAAGAATGGCTCATTGTCATTTCCAAAATCAATGCTTCTAGAGCAAAAATCATCTTGGGTGGGTGTGCATACAAAGCATTGGGTAAATAGTCCCCAAAATATACAGTTTCTTCATTTTTCAAATACAAGTAGCAGCACCATCTTACAACAATTACAGTAATGTATATTCACTATAAGAGCTCTTGGTACATTTAAGTTATTTAAGGACAGCTAACAGTTCCCTAGCCTCTCAAAAATGAATTCTTCATCATTGTCCCATTTTTTACAAGATGTGATGCTTCTCTAAGACTCAAATTCTTGTAATAATTTTGTAATCCTTAATCCTTCTTGAGTCCCTGTAGTTCACTGTGACCTTTTGATGTTATCAGACCCAGCTTGTTCCAGAACCTCTTTGCCCTCCATCCTCTCCAAAGCTGGCATCATTTCATTCCCAGACTCCACTTCCTCTGCAGCTTCCATTTAGGGACCAAGGCTAGGAGAAGGCCAATAGCTCATTCACCTCAAATGTCATTGCTGTTCTCCACGAGTCCTCTGCTGGCTAGCCAGGCACCTGGAGCAGGTGACTCACCTCTGTGTGCATCAATGGCTTTGTGAGTAAAAATAGATTGGGTATGTTCTTAACTCACTGTGAAGAATAAATGAGAAGCACTCTGGAAAAGGCCTAGCTCAAACTGAATGTTCAATGTTTCCCCCTAGTTTGCTTTCTGTCTCTTTCCTTTTTTCATTTTTTTTGTCTTCCTCTTCTTATATCCTTTCTTATCTTGTCTTCTTTATCTTCATCTACTTATTCTCTGTCTTCATCTTATTGATTGTTACCAGTAATTGGTTGTTTCATCCATTGTTTTTTAATTATTTTATTTTTATTTGTATGGATGTTTTGTCACCGTGTGTGTGTGTGTGTGTGTGTGTGTGTGTGTGCCCAAAGGAGGCCAGAAAAGGGCATTGGAACCTCAGAGCTAGAATTAAAGACTGTTGTGAGTCACCATGTCAGTGCTAGGAATTGAACTTAGGTTCCCTGATAGAGTAACTAGAATGCTTAACCTCTGAACCATCTCTCCAGTACCCTTTCCTCCATACATTGCTTTTATAGCACATCATTATATCTTCTGTAGAACAGTTGTTTTTAAACTTTATGATAATATCCTTCAGACTGTGACTCAACTTAGGACTTCACAAGAGGGGACAATCAGGCTGAGAGGTGGGTCCTCAGACCACTTATCTTGTCTCTACCAGAGACACGCACACATAGGGAGGTGGGAAGGAGATGGGTACAGAGACAGAGAGAGACAGAGATATTGGAGAAAACAAGCTACCACAGAAAGACAGAGAGTGTTATTGTTAATTTTCAGCCTTGACCCTCAACTGAAATATCCTTGATTCCTAGTTGTCCAGCAACGCAACATGTCTCTAAGAACCTCTTTATTCCACTTCCTTCACTGCTGGGCGGTGGTGGTGCATGCCTTTAATCCCAGCACTTGGGAGGAAGAGGCAGATGGATTTCTGAGTTTGAGGCCAGCCTGGTCTACAGAGTGAGTTCTAGGACAGCCAGGGTTATACAAAGAAACCCTGTCTCAAAAAAAAAAAAAAAAAAAATGAAAAGGAAAAAAAAAAAAGTTCTCCTAAAGTACCACTCAACTGTCTGATTTGCCCCCTAACTTAGTGGGAGAATTGGAGCTACATGAAATTTACAGAAACATGCCCCTGAGGTGCAGTGGACTTTGCCACCAGACAGAAGGACTAGTAAGCTTGTAGCAAGTTCAGAACCCATAATTGAGAACAGCAGGGGTTTGAACTAGCTACAGACCAGGTGCCTGCTCTGAAGCATGTGACATGACACCCCACTGAGAGGACCTTGACTGCATGCCCCTTCCCAAGGACAGACACTCCAGCTTCGTCCTCCCCGCCACCCCCCCCCACACCCCTTTGCTTAAGTTTGCCTCCTTCCTGTGCCAGGAGCCTGGTCCTGTACTCCCACCTGTCCTCATTCTTACACTTCAAGTCATCCATGTCCTCTTGGTTCTCTGCATGTATAAATATGTCATGCCTTTCCATATTGTAAAGAAACACTGCCTTGGGCCTTAATTTCCCCCTCTTTCAGCCCCTTCTCCAGCCAGGGTTTTGAAAGATTTTTATCACCTTTTTTCTCTTTTCAAGCAACTGTCATGGGTGCTTAGCCTACAATCATCACAAACATGCCTACTGTGTTTTAAATGATTGCTCCATGGTGCCCGAGGCTGGCAGGGATGCTCCTACTTTTGGTTTTAACAGAGCTAAGGGCTCTGTACCCTCTTTTCCTTCAGTTCTCTGAGAAACATGCCATATGATAAAAAAGTCTCTCATGTTAAGGGTACAAATCAATATTTTTAACATACACGTGGCCTGTTCAGTCATCCCCACAGACCAGGAAACATTCTGCTTTCAGCTATGATCCTGTTGCCTTCATCCCCTGCAGCTTGAAGAAATTATCAATCCACTTTCTATTCCATCTGTCCATTCTGGTCATTAATATTGATGGAATCACGTAATGTGGATTTGGTGTAAGTTTTCCAGCTTTCATCCATGTTGTAGGGTACGTGAGCACTTATGCTTTTTAATATAATATTTCATTGGTTCTTTGAAAACTTCATATGTACATTGAATATATTTTGATAATATTCACCTCATTCTACATCTTCAACACATTTAAAATCTCCCCACTGTGCCTCCAAACGTTATATATATGTCTATATCTCCCAGAGTCCACTTTGAGCTACCCCTATAAGCATGTGTGTGACTCACCTTCTCAAGCATAGTCAGTCTGCCAAGGACCAACACTTAAAGAAACATGACTCTCCCTAGACTAGCAGCCATCCACTAGCAATAGGTACTTAGCTAGAAGAGGCTCCCCTGCCCCTCTCTTATCCATTGCAGCCATCATGTTTTATGTCTGAATAATGGGCCACTATACTGATTCAATCTTTTGTTTTCTATTCCTTTCCTCCTTTAAGAGACTCTTTGCTCCTTAAGTACTGGCACAATGGAAGCTATGGGTCTTTTTTTCTACATCTGTTATTTTTCAGTTTTTTTTCAAAGCATCTATCTTCCAGCTCCTTGTCTAACTGTCTGATGTCAACATTTAATAGTCTTTCCCCCGAAGAACTCATCCAGTTCTACAGTATCAACTCTGATAAATTTCTTGATGACTCCAAATCTGCATATTCTTTTCAAGTTTGAAGCCATATCTTTACATTTCTTCTGGACCTTTGAAGCTGGCTATATTGCTGAGCATTTTAAATTCAATTCAAAGTTGATTAATTTCTCATGACAGCTGCCCACCCTGATACCTATCCATGAGAAGTTGTATTTAACATGACGTTATCTAGAGCATACAAACTGATCATCATCCTTTACCTTTTATCCATTTCTGTCTGCCCAGAGCTCACACAGTGCTCAAGGCTCTACAAATACTACACTCCCTTTCTCTACTTCTGCTGCTACTGCTTTCTGTTCCTTTAAGCACGTGTCATCATCTCTTCTGTTAATTACCGAAGTAATCTCTGCAATGAACTCCTCCAACCTATTCTCCCTATTTCTATAGAGTGCTAATCTTATTATACCATCTATTTAAATAATCTCTGGTGCCACTCTGCTCTCCCCTAACCTGCTTAGCACAAAACCTCCTTAAGTTTAAGTCTCTAGAATTGTCAGTAACTTCCCCCCAAATAAATCTTGTGATCCAGCTTTATGTCTCGACTTGCGCTTAACACCTGTGAGTCTCTCATTCTGCCTAAAATGTACGATGTTGCTAAACAATTCCTCGTTGCTCAACACTTACTATCTACTGAAGACTTTACTCACTTTGAGATCTAACATACATAACTCTCTCTGGAAAGGCCTAACTATGTATCAGCGACACTGTCAGAAGCTACCTCCCAATGAACCCTGTGTCCCTGACTGCCTCGCACATTAGCTAACATCCTTTTTAACTTTGAAGATGTCTTAATAATCCTATCTCTTCCGTTATCCACAGAGCTGTCTCTTCTTTCTAGAGTGCTCTTGATACCCATCCAGGCACTTTCCAAATATAATCTAAGTATTATGTTGTGATGCCAGTAACACTGAATGATAATTATTGTTAGCCCTGGTGTTTTTTTTCTGATGTCTGAGAATGATAGATGTTCAATATACATCGATCATGTGCTTGATTAAAGAATAAGTTGATGAGAGCACCCATTATAAGACTACCATATGTCACAGATTTGATCTCTGGTCTTATACCTGAATCATTATCCATATGTTCCTTTCTTAGTCACTACTGAATACTCCGAGCCTACACAGAATTATAACCCAGCCTAATTCACATACAGACTCTTTTCAGGCTCTGAAATTCTAAACCCATCTTGAAGTCTGAGGCTTTGACAGACCCATCTGTTGCCTTTACCACCCACCAACCTGCATATTTGGTATCTAGATACACCAAAATTTTCCATCATCACTGTAGTCACACACATGGATACTCCATTATTTAATATCTTAATCTTTCACTAAATGACAAAGGTTACATATGCTGTTAGGGAGGCAAAATTTATGGGTTGCTGAGATAATAACATCATTTTAACTTATGAAATTTTAGATGTTATCTATCTGATGGGGAACCCACCTTTTGACATACTAAGATTTTTCTCCACAAATCTGAAATCATCCCACCTGTGTGAACGCCTATACCCACCTACTCCAAAGGAAGTTGGCTGTGGTCCTGTGACTAGCCTCCTGTTAACATCAGAGGGAGTTATTGAAGAGCATGCTTCTCTCTAAGAAGAAATACTAAACCACAGCAGATTGGGGTCAGGTTGGTCTGTTTACAAATGTTCTTGATTGATTTTTTTCCTTTGTGAGTGAAGGCCTTAAGCTTTATGGGCAGCATAAATCACAAATTCTGCCTGGGATTCCATATTCAGCTCTAAACATAAAAGACCTGTCATATGTAATACATCTTGAGCCAGAAAAGAAGATTGAATTTTATCTGTAAGCAAAGCCCTTTAAAAATAGGAGCTCTCGAATCTTTATTCAACACGAGAAGACAGTTTCAATTCAGGATGATAAACCAAATGAAAAGGCAAATGCAGGAACACAGTTTGAAAAGAAAGTTTAAAACCCAGCCTACGTAGGCTCACCATATCTATTTCTATTGTGCTTGAGTTTATCAACCAAGTATACATCTGTACTAGCATATGGCTAAGAGATAGTAATATTCTATTGTCATAAAATAGTGGAATAATAGAACATCTAAACACAAAAGAATTTAGTTTTCTATCTCATCATGGTTCTCCATTATGTTCAATTAGTCAGCTGCACCAGTTAGAGTAGAATTCATATATATATATATATATATATATATATATATATATATATATATATATATATATACACACACATACCAATCCCTCCCTACACATAGAATAAACAGGCACACACAAGGACAATAATGGCTTATCAATTGAAAGTCATCTATTCAAAAGTTCCTAGAGTCAGTCTACCATGTGTCCACCTAAGTTCTCAACTAGGAGATCTCTAGAACATAGAGATGACTGAGACATAGAATATTTCCTTATTAGATCCCTTTGTATACATTTGCAATTTGTTTCTGCTCTTATTTGTAAACTCTTTCTAAAATCCCTAATTTAGCTAAATCAAAGCTTCTTTTGTGGGTTTTTGTTTGTTTGTTTGTTTTTGTTTGGAGAATGTTGTTTGTTTCTGTTTGTTGAGACTGTCTACAGTCCTAAAGCCTATGGTAACTAGAGAAAAGCACAAATTTCCTGCGAGGCACACAGCTCTTAGTCTCCAGTAGCCCCTTTAGTCATCCAAATCCTCTCCATCTCCCTGGTCAATCATTTCACATGTGACTTTATTACCATTTCACATTTCATTTTGCTTTTCTCCCTCCCCAGTGCCCTGCTCTCTGATAACCATGGAAGCCTCTCTCAAAAGGAAATGAAACTGAGAATGACATTCAGACAATAAGGTCCACCAGCTAGATCTAAATTTCTGATCCTACCAGACACAAGAGCCTCTATTTTGTTTCTCTTGCTACATGAATGACCTAGATAGCCTCCGAGACCAGTCCCTGAGGCATACTGTACCCATACTTCTATCATACAGCTTAGGATATATCTCAGGAGTGCCCAAGTCTGATTAAACTCTCAAATTACAAGTTCTGGCATCAAACAGAACCTTGAGTATTTATTTAAAAGAAAATATCTTTTATATAACAAATTGAATTTTCACAGTCTAGGAGATGGCTCAGGCAGTAAACTGCTAGCTGCAGAATCATTAAGATGTGAGTTTAGATCCCTCTCTCTTAGGATCACATAAAAAAGCCAAGTGGCACAAGGCATACCTGTAAAAGAAAGCCCTAAGGGTGAGGCAGAGCCATGCAGATGCTGGACGCTTATGAGCCAGCCAGCCCAGCTAAATAAATATATTTCAGCTTCAGTGAGAGATCTTGTCTCAAGAGATAGAAGAAGACATGTATGTATGCACTATGTGCACACATATGCACACACATATGCATGCACAAACATGCAAGCACTCACACATGCTTATTGTATATGTATTTAAGTAGATACATATAAATATACAAATATAAAATAATGTTTCTGTATAGCTTTACCATCCACGCTTATCATTATTTATCACTTCCTGTTCCTTTCTGTGTTGCCCTCTCTCCCTCTCTGGTTAAAAAAATCCCCTCATATTTTGCATTTCCTACTCCAGAGTACCTGTGAGCTACTATTGCTCTCCTTGGAGCTATTTCTCTTCTCCCTTTCCCATAGCACCTTTCTGCTTTTCTGATGTTCACAGTTACTATGCATTATACACACAGAGAGAAAGATTTGGAGCTTAAAATCTACAAATAAGAGACAACACATGGTTCTTGTCTTTCGGACTCTGTATTACCTCTTTCAGTATAATACTTTGAATTAGCAGCAAATTTTATGATTTCATTATAGATTTCATTTTCCTTACAGCTGAATAGAAGGCCATCATGTGTATTATCCCATTTTATTATTTATCAGCTGAAGGAAATTTATGATGCTTCTGCTTCATGACTATTGCTAATACAGCAGCAATGAACATGGCTGAGAAAGTCTTTCTGTAGTAGACACTTATGCCTCATGGACCATGTATGGATGGAATAGCCGTGAGTACCAGAAGAGAACTTACTACTCCATTTTCCTAAACCAATACAATTTCTGGCTGCATTAAAAACCTTATCCTTGTTTATAGGTCCCCCAGTACAGGGGAATGCCAGGGCCAAGTAGCGGGAGAGGGAGGGTAGGGGAGCAGGGGGGCGGGGGGATATAGGGGACTTTTGGATAACACTTGAAATGTAAATGAAGAAACTCTCTAATAATAAAAAAAAATCCTTATCCTTATAACTACTGACAAATGAAGCTCTCATCCCTCATCAAAGAAGCTTCTCATTTGCAGTAGATGGAGACTATCACAGAGACTCACAACTAGTTGAAATGCAATATTTTTATTTATACTTAAATATATTTATAAATTCATATTACATATAATTATAAATAATATATAAATATTCTATAAAATTTCTACCCCATAAATATATATATAATAACAAACAATTTGA
This sequence comes from Mus minutoides, assembly GCA_902729485.2. NCBI lineage: Eukaryota > Metazoa > Chordata > Mammalia > Rodentia > Muridae > Mus > Mus minutoides. Next base: position 188,734 of record LR750592.1, on the reverse strand, counting down.
TCATTGGGTTCTGAAATCATGGAAGAGGGAGGCTGAAAGACTATGAGAGCCCAAATCCTAGGACACATGCTGTGAAGGACATATGTATGCCCTTCACATATGACCTGGAAGCTGTACTCATGACACCTCAGAAATATGTTCACCTAAACAAGATTACACAATGACAAAGCAGGAGTCATGCCAATAGGAATGGGAGCACCCTCACAAGGTCAACTTCGAGACAAGGGGCCTCAGGTAGTCAGTGATTGTGATAATTCACTTTTCTCCAGAATGAGCCCTCTGCTCAGTTATTCAACAGCAAGAGATTAGCCTTAAACACATAGACATATGAGCAACACTAACGGGCCTCAGAACACATGTAAAGAAGAGGTCATAGATTTGCGGTAGAGTTGAAGGAATACATGAAGAACCAGGAACAGAAAGAAGGGTGGAAATGATATAAATATAACACTCATGTGTGAATTTTCCCCCAAAATTAAAATCAAATGAGAAAAGAATTAGAGATAATCGAGGAGAGATGCACAATGTTGGCCTTTGGCCTCCACATACAAGCCCACATATGTGCATGTATACCTGAATGCACACACCCACAAACACACTGCAACAAGCACATACATACATTCACAACACATACACACACACACACACACACACACACACACACACACACACACAATGTCACTTTAAATAAAAATAGGAAAGTAAGAAAAAATAGTTTTTAAATAAAGAAATTAATATCTACATCAGGATTGTTCATTGGTTTGCTTGTTGGTTTGTTTGTTCGTTTCAGAATAAACATTTAAATGGACACCAACTGCATTAAATCAGAATCTGAATTCAGTGCTAAGATCTTTAGTTTGGGAACAGAGACCCAGGTCTAGTCATATTTTGGGGGGAGGAGGGGGCAATTCATTGACTTTTTCTGTCTTGGTCTGAAAGCAGAAATCTCTCCTTCCCCATCCAGCTCTCAGATTCTAATCTAAAGGACTATGCTCTTAGTCTACGTGTTAAGGTACGATAACAACTTGACAGGTTAATGCAACTAATTATTTTCAGAACCGGTTGACTGATAGCATTTTTGATTCGATTCCAGATCAGAGGGAACACTTGAGCATGGTCAGAAATCAAATCTATAGCTGAAGCTGGCTGAGGAATTAATAAGGAACTGTACCACCCTGAAAGCCCAGTGTTTAAAAAGAATACCAACAACCTTTGTTTTGACGCCAGGGGCCAGAGCCTTAATAGGAAGGACAAAGTGATGGAGACTCATGTATTTCACTGACTTTTGCTTCAGTCTGAATGGTTACTACATGTCAGACTAAGTGGTTGGCATGAGTGTAAAATAAGAGCACAGTCTCGTGGTAAGGAATGAATACCTCTCTAGTTTGACAACACGCTGAGCTTTCCTTGCCTTTCCTACTCCTCCCAGGCAGTAGTAGATTCTGTGTTCACCTCCTGTTGTCTCTCATCTCTAGATATCAAGCCAATATCTAGACAAGAGCTAATTTGTAGGTTTCACACCGTTCGCTTGGGAAAATGCCGAATGGGTGGGGTACTGCTGCTGACTCTGAGCAGGTCCTGGTGAGCCCTGGCAGGGTACCTCATGTGATATTAACTGAGTCTCTTCAACACGATCCAGTGCTTGTGCTTACCTTGAGTTCTGATGGAGGCTCGCTTGCCCACAGATCATGACCCTACTCTGATTTAAACAATCTCAGTCACACTTGACTACAGTGTCCTGTGCTGGCATAGTCACCAGATGCTGGTATCCACCCACCTACTTATACCTCCTAACTACCCCTTTGCCTATCTTCATAGAAGCTCATCCTGAAGTCTGGGTAAGTGGTTCAGCTCCTATCCTGCAGAATTCTCATCTTTTTCTCTTTTCTCCTGAAGAGTATCCATAGGTTTCTTTTTTCCCTCTAACCATCAAAAATCATGGTGATGTGATAAATATTTTTTTAAGTAGAAATATCTACAGAGTAATAGACACACCAGGCCTGATGGTACAATGTTGGCTACTTGGTAGGCTAAAACAGGAGGATATTTCTAGCTTGGGCTACCAAATGATACTCTGTCTCAAACTTTTATAAAAGGAAAACATGTTTGTAGCTCCATGGTAGAGTGACTGCCTAGAGTGTATGGGGCTCTGGGTTCAATCCCCAGTACTGAGAAAAGACAAAACATGACAGGAAGTACTAGAGAGGGAGGTTGAAGGAACTGCCACAACGAGTATTTTAATTTATCAAGAAGGAAAGGGAGTCCAGCAGAAGAAACAGCTTCTTCGAAAGCATAAATATAAAAAGAAGCCCAAGCCGTTTGGAAAACAATGAGCTTTGTGTCCTCTGAATGGTGAAAGATGAGAGCAGAGCCGTAGATAAGAGGGAAGTGGAGACTTTAAATCCTTTGCTAATAAAAATGTGTGAAAGTTGGCATGCTTTGAAAGTATTCTGGATATAAAAATGATGAAGTAACCAGACAGAAACAAAGCAACATATTCTGCCATTTGGGAATTAATGGGGGTTCATTCACCCCCATCATTTACAAGGCTGAGTTTTCAAGGAATTCTGAGGTTCTTTAGCACTACCATGATCAGCCACACCATGGCCTTGGTTGGGAGCGCTTGGCCAAATGCACAGTGATGAGGTAGGTTAAGGTCACAGAGAAAAGGAAATACTATAGGGAATATTCAGCAACAACTACTAAACGTATTTAATTTGCATTGAGAACAAACATATCCTCTGGGAAATCTCCCCCGACTTATCCAGGCTTGCATCTCTTCCTCTGAGTTCAGGACAGTTATCTCTCCTGTCCTTGATAGAAAAAGCAGCTGGGCATGAGGGAGGTCCTCCACACTGACAGTCCCAGGTGAAATAAGGCCTGGCTGATTTTTTTGGCCCAACCGTTATGAAGTTTGGCTGGAGCCCTTCCTGGAACTGCTGGAGTTTACAATGTTCACTTCAATGGCCTCCAGACTGCCAAACCTCTTCACTGCCCAGCAATCCCTGTGGCCAACAGTGAATCATCAGAGACACGCAGGGACCTGTTCACCTCTGAATTACAGGCACGCTGACTCAACCAGCTGAAATAACTGTTCAGGAGAGGATGAAAATGGGGAAAACTATTGAGGCAGACATTAGTAATAAAAATGGTAATTCTTGGGATTAAAAGTAGAATTGCTAGAATTATAGTCTCAGAAACTGAATATTTAGAGCTATCAATTTAGTCCTTTATTGTTGTCTCTGATCTCAATGTACTCCTGTGTTAAAATGTCATGCCAGTGTCATAGCAAGAAGACATGGGTGCCCTGGAAAGTGGGTCATGAGGGCTCTGTCTTCCTTTGTACTTCTTCATAAATGCAATGTATACCCTTCTAAATAGGATAGCAAGTGTCTGCACCTCCTTCTACCACATAGGAATACAAACGGTACTATACATGAAAACCAGGCCATCGCCAGACACTGGCAATAGCAGCATCTTATTTTTACATACTCTGATCTCTAGAATTATGAGCAATAAGTATCTGGTAATTATCAATTTTTCAAAACTGTTGTATTGCTTTATATCAGCCTACATGGACCAAGATACCACTTCCCCTCATTTGATTTCTCTTAATCTTAAATTGGCCTATCGGAAGTTCATGAAAATAACAGAATTCTCTCTATGATACCAATCATACCAACAGGCTTGACCAACTCTTCCTACTTCACCTGTGTTCAAGTCAGCATCCCAATCATGTGTCTTTCTATAATGTACCATCATCATCATGATAATGGCATTTGCTTCAAAACCCTAAAAGAGAAGAAGCTGGTAAGTGAGCTCTGGAAGTAATTGTTAGCCTGAGCCAACCACACTTGGGTTTATAGAGACATTCAAAAATCATTCTTGTTCCTCCTTAAACCACAGTATTTATATGTGTACTTTAAAACATTTTATTTAGGAAATATACTGAGTACCTACCTCTGGAAAATCAGAGTATGCTCTGCTGAAAATCACCTTGTGTCCTGGAAGTAGTATGAATTGGAGGTGAACTATAGCTACTCCACCCTCATGGGCTCTCTGGACAGCCTGTGCTCAATGTAAGTATAAGCCTTACACCCTGTACCATCATCATCAGTAAGAATACTACAGGGGCTTTCTCCAGTGTGCTTGCTCCATCCTAACTCTATCAGCTCCTCAGTCATAAAAGTGAAAAACTGTGGAGTACTTTAAGTGCAAGCATAACTCAATAACAGAGACACTGAAGGTGATGTCATGACAATAAACATGAATAAAGGCCCTAACCAAACACAATTTGTAAAAGGGTACTCTTAATTACTACCTTTCAAGAGAGCTGCAAAGACAGTAGTTCCCCATCATCAGGAGGTGGTGTGTTTACTAGAGGCAGTTACTACAACAGACAGCCCATTGACCCAGCTCAACTCCTTAGTAATAGAGCAGGTACCTCAGAGGAATTGGCTGAGCCAGAGGAAAAGAAATATTGCCATCAACTGGTCCTTCAAAAGTCTTTGAATAGTATTTTAATCCTTATTCAGAAGAAATTCATTTTGTCAAGAACAAGGAATAATGTTTTCTCTCTCTCTCTCTCTCTCTCTCTCTCTCTCTCTCTCTCTCTCTCTCTTGTTTTTTTCAGGTTGTTTTTAATACAAGACTCGGTAGGCTAAATTATTTGCAAGATTGATGTTTGGTTTGTGGAGTATGTGTTACAGATAACAGAAATGTCTGTCTGTCCATCATTCTGGACATCAGGTTAGGAAGTCAGAATGGAAATGGGAATGTCCCAGAACATCAGCCCTGGCCATTAGGCAGGATGTCTCTGTGTCTATTGATGTGCCCAAGGCCTCATCTCGGCTCCTTAATGAACCTACCACCCTTCTTGATGTTTGGCTTGCCTCCATCCGTTGTGACGCAAGCTTGTTAGGTTTCTTTTTTTAACTAATAAAACAACTACTCACTCAGGATATTTTGCAAGACCTCAAATAGCTTTCAATCAAAAATGACCAGACGTACTTAACATCAGAGAATACATTTGTTGCTAACATTTCCATGAAGCAACATTTCTCCCTGTCGTGATGAGACTCATTGCATTCATCCTCCGGCGGCTTCTCTTTCACGGACTTAGGAGATACTGTCATCTACTTGTCCTCTTCCAGGCAGGCCTTTTCTGTGAACTCTGCCTACCTTGTCGTCTCTGGTGTTTCTGTATCTGGAAGCAGTGTGTCTTTGCTACAGAGCACATAATGATGATGTCAATTTTTGAGGTTCGTAGGGAAATGCAGAGAACAAATTAGGTAGTGATTACTGTAAGACAATATATGTGAATTCTGTCTGTAGTCAGTCTTTCCTAAGAATGTTTGCTTATAGAGGAAACTTCTGTAAACCGACTCTCCCTTTCAATGTCTTCCAACTGACTTCTGTTGCCTACAGAAACTTGAGAAGCCTGATGTTAGCCTGACAAAAATGAGTTGAATAAATCTTTTCCAAAGAGTAACCCCCTACCAAAAGTAGCATTAATATAAACATGGCAATAAAATTCCCCTAGGAACATAGGCTAAACACAGCCCCTTGTGAGGGTTAGCAGAAATCATTGCTTTGAGGAAATTTCCCTCTGTATAACCTAATATATATCAGATAATATGACTCCTCTTTGGAAATGGTCATAAAGTCTCAATACCCACTGCCTGTGTTGGGAAACAACAGATGCTACTAATTTTTAAAAAATGCTTTGCCAAGCCACCTTCTTGTGCCAAATTACCTATTATATTGGCCATAATAGACAGATCAGGAAGAAATATGTGCTTTCCCTATTAACTGCAAAGAGATTCTATTTAGTTCCTGAGCCAGCTATGTCTTCACTGGCCACATTCACAGTGACCAAAGTCATTCACTATGCCTTAATGGGACCTTGTTATCCATATTGACAGACAGTTCTGGATTTTATTCTTATTCTGAATCAGTTTTAATATGTTCTTCTAATATTCCTGATCATTTTTCTCCTTCTCAAGGATCACTTATGCCATTTAAAAATCTATAGTATGTAAAACGCATACAGCAGAAAACCACAAAGGCACATGGGAAAAGGTGTAAGGGTAAGGAATCCAAGATTTACAACTTTTCCAAGTCTCACAAATGGCTTTGAGATGACAGAGCTAGGCAGAAGCTTATAACGAAGTTAAGACACTGGGACACAGAGTTGGGGATCTGGACTCAGGTCTAACACTTTGCATTGATAGGTGCTGTGAGGCACCAACAAAAGCCAGATGAGCTTCCTCTGTGTCTTAAGATAGATTCATGATTGATACACTAAGATGAAGTGAATAAAGTAGCTAGGCTCCATGGTTATCGATCATCCAGGTAGGTCTATAATTTTAGAATTTAGCTCTCAGGAATCTTTAGCATCTGTTTTCAGACTTGCTCTCTTTTACATCAGTCATCTATACACAGGAAGTCTAATTAGAAAGAGGGTATTATGAATAATCTCTACCCCCCATCAAGTTCCTGTCTTGTCAGTAACCCCAGCCCTAGCAGCACACACTCAGGACAGTTGCTTATTTTATCAGAAACATCTGAGAGAAATCTCTCCACCAGCATTTCGCACCTCTGCGTCTAGCCTCGTCTTTCTGTGTCTTCCAGTGTCGCAGAAAGATGGGCGCATGCTTCCGCTCATGTCACCATTTCTGCTTGAAAGCAAAAGCCCTCCCACCTCTTCCCACAGAAGGCCTAGTCTCCTGATTATCTATTCTTCCTGAAAAATGTCCCAGTATACAAATATGCAAAATATTCTCTGAGAGGCTACAGACATAAACTAACCTTTTGCCTGTGATTACAGAAAAATTACAAACTGTTTTGTTATTGTTGTTGTTGATTTTTGAACAAGGGTCTTGTTGAAAATGCTTTCCAACATGCAAAGCTGCTTTCTCTTTGTATAGCCCAAGGATACATTTCTGTCTGAGGAGGTTCTTTGTGGCAGCTGTTCTCTGTGCCAGCTGTTGTCTTGAGCAGTTCTGTGTTTTCATCCTTTCGACAAATGGGGCATTATCTTACCTCTCACTTAGTGTGAGCTCTGAGAAATTCAGAGCCGACCTGTGGCCTAACTCTAGCATCCTAATGTGTGTGAATCATTTAGCATCCTGTATTTACCACTGAGTCAGTCCTTTTTAATCTGTGTTTGTTTACACCACCACCCCCAGTTCTTTTCTTCCTGTCCATGCTCGCCAGTTCATTTCTTTGAGATGCTAGAACATAAATCCAGGGTCTCATGCATGCCAGCTAAGCACTCTATCACTGAGCTACATCTCCAGCCCTGAGGATTCTTATTTTAAATCATAGAATAATATAAAAACTATTTTAAAAAACTGCTTTAAGGTCTACCTGCACAGTAAGGTATGATATAACATCCCTGATGAATAAAAATCTCTTCCAGAAGACCCCTTATCAAAAATATGCATGCAAAATACATAATGCTAAAACCATATAACTGAAACCCAAATGTATAAGGTGGACACTAACATGTGTCTTAAAAGAGTTCTCTTGTATTAGTTTAAATTCTACTACTGCCCACTGAAACAGTATCATTCACTCTAATTGCATTGAAGCGCTGTGATAGCTTCCCAAGAAAATTACCACACATGACATCTTTAGTCTACATACCTATTAAAACTATCTGTGGTGACCTAGGCGGCCCAACAGAAGAGTAATAGACATTATCTATTTTCTGACTAATGATATATAATCATATAGAAAGCAGCAGACTAATAGAATTAGAGATGATGATGTCTTTTCATTGTATTTAAATCTATGAAAAGGAATAGATCATACCACTAAACAGAAAATTTAGATATAATTACAACATACACTTAACTGGATGTCTTACATTGTACAGCTTGAGCAATTGTCCTAATGTTATATTATGAATGCCCCACAATGTTGTCCTAATTTCATAATTGATTGTTAGATCACTGGACATACAGCAGTTATGATTGTATCCTCTGGTTACACGGCATGCCTTTGTTAACTTTTGATCTCTCCCCCTCCCTTTAATAAACTCTCCTTTCTGATCTCTACTCTTCATTCAGGAACAACACAAATCTCATCACATTTCAAGGTGAGTCTTTCCAGTTGGGAAGCCCTGAACATATATATGATTCTTAGAATGAGTGTCATGATGGTTGTATGTAGGGGTAAATTGAGATGGAGGTGAAGAGAGATGGGAAACAAAAGACATCACTACTCTCCATAGAAATTCAGACTTAGGAAGCCACTGATGAGCAAAGAGAGCCCTTGTCCCTGTTCTCTTCAGATGGGCAGCTGTGTGCATTTATATGTGTCCCATAAGAGTAAGGAAAGAGTCCTATATGTAGCATCTGCTCTAATGTCTAAATCAGGGTAGGAATTTAGTAACATTTGTCATAACGTGAATGAATTAATAGGACAATGGATTGATTTAAAAAATGATAAAGGGGCCATTGTGACTCTTTTTAAAATTCATTTTATAATTTCCCCAACCAAGAAGGAAGGACATTAAGATCCATAGTAGAAGATCAGGGCCATTTTAGCATCTTGATTATCACCAGAGTCCCTCAAGCCTTGGCTATATTTCAAGTTGTTGATGTTTGTCATAAAATCTACTGCCCAGAACTGAGTCAAGACTCCAGACAGACCCTGATAGGGACTTGCATGGAGAAAGCATCTCTTCCAGAAACCTGGATACTTTAATCTCCACATAGTCTAGGACTGTTGGGGAATTTTTCAGAGCCCTATCATGCTTTTGCACATCCAAGGTTATCCTCACATCCATTCTTACATACATCTCTGCTGGCTTGACATAGATGTTTTTATAACCTAAATTTTTAATTTCATCATAGACAATCTCCATGCTGAGCCCAGCTGGTTGGCTTAGCATAGTTCTGAATTTCTCTTTCTGTCTTCATTCCCAATGCTCTGACCTCCATCCCTTACCACACTTGGCAATATTCATATGGAAATTCTTACTTGTACCAAGCACACCCCACACAGGCTTTTCTAAGCAGTAACAACATTTTTACAACCATGATAGAAAAGGAGATATTCATTGTACTTGGCTTTGCACTTTTACATTCAGTCTTTGAGAGAAGTAGGGCACGTGTACAGTCCATGGTTTGGCATAAGTAACTAAAAATCTCCTCATTTCTGCTTCAAGATAAATGTCTATAACCTCATAAGACATGACCCTCAGTAAATTCCACACTGTGATGAATAATTATTTTTCAGTTACTTTGTTGATGTCTTCTTGGGAGACATCTGACTCTCTCCAACCTCACTAGTCAATATTTCACCAAACATTTTTCATATACAAAATAATTGCAATTTACAGGGCATCCTTAACAAGAATTTTCTTACTTGCATTTCACATTACTTTGAATTAGACAGGGCAGTTAGGGACTTCTTTGCATATCCTCTAATATGCTGCTGCTGTATGGGACTAAGACTCAAACTCAATTAATGATCCCCCAGCTACTGGAGAAAACAGCTACAATCTGCCCTTTGTTCCCACCAGGACTACATGGCCTCTCCCTGCCAACAAATTTCTGCTCATTTCATTCCATTCCCATCCTACCAGCTCCGTACTTCTCCCTTTGCCTGGAAGAAAATCTTAGAGACTCCAGGTATCTTGCCACCTGGCTTGCTTCAGACCTTTGCTAAGGCATTGCCTTTACTAGCACACCCTATGGATACCTTACATGATGCTTCCACAGAAAGCATCCTCTGTCCCCTTATTCTCCTGAATGTCCTGCCCAGATCTTATCAAGTGCACACAGCATATACACAATTGTTTATTTGCTGATTATTTTCCCTCACACTAGACTAGAGGCTCCAAGAAGAAAGGGGATTCTTTTTCCACAATGTTTATAAAGCCTACAACAATTCCTGATTAGGGGGAAGTACTCAGCAAACATTTGCTGGATGTAAATTAATAGAAGTACAAATGAAAAGAGAGTTTAATTTGTGTGTCCAGACTAAAGTGAAGACTGGGAGCCAAGTCTTTTTTTGTGTGTCTGATTTCCTGGTTCTTTCTCTTGTAACAATATTTTTTTCTAGCCATTTTCAATTTGTCACACTTCCTGCCCAAGAGCTAAGTTAAGACACCACATGACCTTCATGTAGAAGTTTGGGCAGGTTCTTCCTCCCAGACCCATGGTCCCAGAAATAAGACTCAGACTCAAAATATAATTACCAATACCTAGGCCACGCTGCTCAGCTCTTCTCTGACTAGATCATAACTTAAAATAACTTAAAACCCATCTGTTTAACCTTCATTCTGTCACATGGCTGGCTACCTGTGCCCAGTTACCATGTATCCATCTCCTCACATTTTCTCAGGTGAATCTTCTGAACCAGGTTCTATCTCAGAATTTTTTATGCCTCCTGGATGTCCCACCTTCTATTCTACCCTTTCCTATAGGCTATAGTTTTTTAATTAGCAGGAAAGGCATCTACACTATACACAAGATGTTCTCTCCACACCTTTACCCCACTAGTCTACCATATTCAGTCTGCATTCTGCACTTGGATATAGTTCTCAGAGAATTACTCAAATATCACTGCTTAAGACATCTCTTTTGCTTAAATATGGGGGTATGGTTACTCCAAAGCCTTAGTAATATCTCCTTTGAAGTGAGCCACTACCAATTAATAATACAACAAAAGAAACAAATATTAAATGTGTTTCCAAGATAGACAGAAACTAAAAGAAATATCCAGAGACTACAGAAAGTAAAAGAAGATGGGAAAATTCTGAGCTATAGAACAAGTTCAAGGCCAACTGCTGAGAAAAACTGTCTTCAAAATAAAATACTTTAAAAAATAACAAAGAAACTCCTGTTGAATTCCTTGAGGGATCTGGAATTCCTAGTGCCCACAAAGTTAAATTTTATAGAATTGCAGGTCTCCTGAATTCAACACAAAATGAAAGGCAGGGGTTATCAAAGTAAGAATATAAAAGCCAGAATTTGTTTTTAATAAAATAGAGTCCCTAAAAGTGACAAAGGCCCACTTTTTAAAGAGGGACAAGGCAAAGTTTGTGTTGCTTGGTTGTGAGACAATAAACAATAAAGGGTAAAATGCCCTGAAACCTTGTCTGCAAACTAATTCTCTGTGTCTCTTCTATCACCCTACAGTCTTTCCAAAAACTAAAGTCTTTGTGTTAATAATATATTTTTAAATGGTTTTATATTGCCAGGTCCATAATATAGCTGCCAAAAGTAAATAAGTGTATCTCCAGTGTAAGTAAATGGGTTTATAATAAAAAAATTATCTCAGAGCAACATGAAGAAACAAAATCCCTGAAGAAGAGTAAGCAGAAATATCAATAACCCCAGTCAGAATGTGTAAAATAGAGAAGAAAAGGGTGTAATGTTTTAATTGGTCCTTTTGAGATGAGATATAGATTCATATACTGTATTACAAGGCAACTCTGACTTTACTTTATACACTTTCCCTAGATCGCATCTTTGGTTGAGATAGTGCCACCACTGCCTGGCTTGATTGTCGAATCTTTAAAAACTATAAGGCACTATCTCAACCAAAGAGCCCGAGTTCCATCTCTAGAACCCATCCATAAGAGGCAAACCAACCACTTCCACAAAGCTGTCCTGACCTCCACATGCACATGTGCCAGAGCATGTGCACATACATAGCACACACTCTCACACACTGTAGTAATAATAATAATAATAATAATAATAATAATAATAATAATAATCATAATCATGTTTGAATAATGTTTTCTAAAGGAAAATATATATCTCAAGATACATGGTAACTGTTAAAACAGACACATAATAAAACAGGGTTTTGTCTCTAGACATTTTCTACGGCACCTAATTGTTTCTTGAGCAACAGCCTAAGCCAAACGTCTAACAGCTGCTATGGCTATAACTTTCCTGACTTCAGCCTTTTTCACTCATACCGATGAAACGTGTTCTTTCGGGGTAGCCTTATGTGTACACGTGACACTAAGCACCTAGATTCATATCTTGACCCTTCTGTAACATCTCCTACATTCAGCTCTTCATATCTTAGACAAGTCACTTTTTCCATAAAGCCCCTCTATTGTGATTTCTACCTCCTTTCCTTCATCTACTCATGAGCCCATGCTCTGTAAAAATTATACAATTAAATTCAATTCATAGTGATTATTTCTTCTGTCAGGGACACAACCCACCAATGAATTGTCTCTGAAGTCACTTTGATGTCTGCCACTGCATGGCAATAGCAGCTTCACTGTATAAATCTAAGTTTTACATGGAAAATGTAGAAAATGTATACTTGGGTTTTTTTTGTTTTTGTTTTGTTTTGTTTTTGAGTTTTTCAGATGGGGTTTCTCTGTGTAGCCCTGGCTGTGCTTGAACTCACTCTGTAGACCAGGATGGCCTCGAACTCACAGATTAAAAGTGTGTGGCATCACCATCCAGCCTAGATATTTAACTTTTAAAAGCTATTGTCATCATTAAACACATTGATTAATATAAAACTTAGTTCTATTCTTTGCAATGTAACTAACAATTTTATTCTAAATCATGGTGTTCAGAGAACACAACTGGTATGAATGTTCTATGATCACAACAGACAACCAGGAAAATCTAACAAAACAAAACAAAAAACACAAATGAGTATGCTCACCCAAAGTGAAAGATAATAAAACAATTCACTCTACCCAGAATGTTGAATCAGTTCACAGGAAACCACAATCCTAGACCCGAAACAACCTCCGCAGCTAATTTTGTCGCTTGGTCCCAGTTGCTAGGAACCAATGCTGACAAGAAACCTATGGCTTTCATCTCACATGGAATAGTGAGCTGGGTCAATTCTCATTTACTATCTGCAGGATTTGAACCAAAAGCAACTAGTAGTAAGGGAGCAGAAACTGTGATTAATTGACTAGGCAGCTAACAGAGCACAGTGTGCTGAGTGGTGGTGGGGGGGGGGGATGCAGGGAAACTGCTACTGATGGAAATCATGAACGCTCAGAGCCTGTATCAGTCACCACCTGATATCCCTTATGTAATTGTACAAAACATCCAGTTTCTTCAGTTCAGGAAATCACTGACTCTTAAGAACAAAATACCCATGGAAGGAGTTACAGAGACAAAGTGTGGAGCAGAGACTGAAGGAATGGACATCTAGATACTGCCTCACCTGAGGATCCATATACAATCACCAAAGCCAGACACTATTGTGGATAGCAACAAGCTCTTGCTGACGGGAGCCTGCTATGGCTGTCTCCTGTGAGGCTCTGCCAGTGCCTGACAAATACAGAAGTGGATGCTCACAGCCATCCATTGGACTGAGCACAGGGTCCCCAATGAAGGAGCTAGAGAAAGTACCTAAGGAGCTGAAGGGGTTTGCAGCTCCATAGGAGGAACAACAATATGAACTAACCAGTATCCCCAGAGCTCCCTGGGACTAAACCACCAACCAAAGAAAACACATGGTGGGACTCATGGCTCTAGCTGCATATGTAGCAGAGGATGGCCTAGTTGGTGATCAATGGGAGGAGAGGCCTTTGGTTCTGTGAAGGTTAGATGTCGCAGTATAGAGGAATGTCAGGGCCAGACAGACAGCCGGAGTGGGTAGGTTGGTGAGCAGGGGGAGGGAGGAGGGGATAGGGGTTTTCAGAGGGAAAACCAGGAAAGGAGATAACATTTGAAATGTAAATAAATAAAATATCTAAGAAAAACAAAACAAACAAAACAAAAGCCTAAGACTTTTGAAAAGAATCCTGGCACACCTGTGACATCCTTTCAAAGATGTTCTGTTCTATTCAGAACAGTTCTGTCTATACTGAGCGCCCTGTATCTGCTATTGGAAACTGCTCTCACTCACTCCAAAGAGAAATCATCTCTCTTTTTGATGCTGTAATTGACTATTATTGCTCTGTTCACTAAAATGTATGTTTCATGCCTTCAGAACACCCTGGGACTTCAGTTAACCAAGTAATGCATTGGGGAACTAAACCAAGTAAAGCCATTCTTTCCACCAGCATCTTTAAGTCATTTTGTTTTCCTCTAAATGTGGCAATTCTACCAGTGTGTTGAGATGAATACAAAAGGTTAATAAAATGTAGACTCTTCTCTCATCAACAGAGTAATAGACTCTGAATCTCTATGCTGACATTTTTCTTATGTGAGCCTGTATGTGAGATACATATGTATATATGCTGGTTATACATACACACACACACACACACACACACACACACACACACACACACATATATATATATATATATATATATATATATATATATATATATACATATAAAACTTTATTTTTGCTATACTAACCAAGTACATCTTATGTTCCAAGAACTATCAACAAAGGATCAAAAGTCTTGTGTAAGAGACATGCAACAAGAGATAATTACAATATACTATGATGAATATATAGTAGGACAAACGTTTATAGTAAATATTTTAGACACTGTGGGCCATCTGGTCTCTGTTGTAACTACACAACTCTGCCACATGAAAGCAACCCATAGGCAATATGCAAACAAGTGGGTGTGGCTGCGTTCCAATAAAGCTTTATTTATGTAAACACAGTTGGCCAAATTTAGCTCACTGATCATAGTTTGCCAACCACTGTACCAGAGTAGGAACATGACTTTTCAACAGTTATTTGTTGGATATTTAGCTTATCCTTTTTGGGTTCTAGGTGGGAGGGTACAGTAGTAACCCAACCACGTGAAAAATCCCTTCACTTTACATTCTACTAGAGAAGGTTGGCATTAAGGACTATGAACCAAGTAAGAGGCTAGTGATGAAGTCTAAAACAAAAACTCAAACAGGAACACAACAATGTACATATGGATCTCACACATAGGCTCACATAGGAACAATGTCAGCATAGAGATTCAAAGTCAGAGTCTATTACTCTGTTGATGAGAGAGAAGAGTCTACATTTTATTAACCTTTTGTATTCATCTCAGCACACTGGTAGAATTACCACATTTAGAGGAAAACAAAATGACTTAAAGATGCTGGTGGAAAGAATGGCTTTACTTGGTTTAGTTCCCCAATGCATTACTTGGTTAACTGAAGTCCCAGGGTGTTCTGAAGGCATGAAACATACATTTTAGTGAACAGAGCAATAATAGTCAATTACAGCATCAAAAAGAGAGATGATTTCTCTGAGGAGTGTGTGACATTTCAGATTGGGCCAACAAAACACACCTCACCTGAGGGTGACTTTGGAAAATAACCTGATGACCATGTGCAAGATAACCATGCATAAAGCTGGAGGAGAACATCCCAGAGGAGTGAAGCCCCCAGAAGATCCTGCAGAAGGAGTGTACCCAGCAGGTCCAAGGACAGGATTCAATTAGCTGATAGCACACAGCAGGAAGTGAGGCCTCTAAAGTAGCTAAGAGAGGAGAGTCCAACAGAACCAGGTGACATTGTTCCTTAACTTTGGCTCCTTGTGAGCTGAGTGGCCACTATAGAAGGAGGACATGACCTGAGTTGTGATCTCAGGATTATTCTGATGTGCTAAAAATAGAGCTGGGTTAGAAGAAAAAGCAAGAACACAAAACAGGAGACAATTTTGGAAGCCTTTGCAACAACTGAGGGGGAGGGGGCCATGGCCAGGAGCAGAGAAGCAATGCAGAGGAGATGAGTATTACAGATGCAATTCAAAGGCCACAGTCCAGGACAAGGAAACTTCCCAGGAAAGAGGAAGTGGTACTCTTAAAAACTCAAGGCTAGCCGGGTGTGGTGGCGCATGCCTTTAATCCCAGCACTCGGGAGGCAGAGGCAGGCAGATTTCTGAGTTCGAGGCCAGCCTGGTCTACAAAGTGAGTTCCAGGACAGCCAGGGCTATACAGAGAAACCCTGTCTCGAAAAACAAACAAACAAAAAAAGTCAAGGCTAAGTAGGCACTAGTTATTCGAGTTTGAGCTTGGGAAATCAAGTCCCTGATCATTAGACAAAGTCCCAGAAGAGAAGGAAAAGAAAGTGTGCACCTCAGAAAAACTATTGGTCAGCACCTTCCTCTAGGGAGAAATGCTGGGATTAAACAGCCTTAGAAAAAAGCCTGGAGCGAAGGCAGCATGTATTCCACCCACTGTCCAATCTATATCTTTGACATCAGGAGAGCAAGAGTCTGGGTTAGGGGAAAACAAGATTTAATATTTCTTTGGTCACTGAAGTAAAATACTAGGCTTCTAGAGAGAAAACAGAAAGGAGGAAATAGGAAAATTGGTGCACACATAAATGTGCAGCTGTCTTTCAGATGCCTGTGCTCAAATTCTAAGAAGAGATCTTTGAAATGACATCGGATCAGCTGAGACAGAGTGGCAGCTGGCCAAGGGACCAGAGAGCTACACCCCAACCCTTAGGAAAACACCCACAACTACCTTGAATGGCTGGATACAGTTGGAGACCGGGGTCTCTCCATGTTTTTCCTAAGAGGAAATATTTGTAGCCCAGACAGACCACATGGCTCTTTCACAAGTCTGTATCTAGGGCCAAGAAATAACCACAAAGGGAGAAAAACAGTCTCTCTCTCTCCACACACCTGGAGAGAAAAATGCACTTAGCCAGGTGAACAGTAAAACTGAGTTTTATTTACTCTAGGACAATATTTATTGCAACTGTGGAAAATTTGCCTGTAGGAAAGTAAACAGGAGAGGTTTCTATTTCTAGGTAAATTGCCTAAGCTTATCTTTATTTATTTATTTATTTATTTATTTATTTATTTATTTATTTATCTGCTGATTCTCATCCTCAGATGACATGAGTGTGGGAAGGGAGACATCCCTATAGTGTGCACAGTCAAACGTGGTAAAGTGGAAAGACGGAGGGATTTTCCTGCACAGCTTTATAGCCTCCCCTCCATTCCATCTTTCCCTGCCCTCTTCTACCCCCCTTACACTTATTTTCCTCTGCATTTTTTTTTTTTGGCTTCAGGGAACTTTGAATCTTGACTTCAAAAGAAACGTATAATGAAGCCTGGCTGATGGTTAACAGACCCATCACCGCAGGAGCCCAGCTCCACCATTCCTTTGGCTCAAAAGCTACAGTGTGTGGGTGAGCAAATCCCAGTCAAGTCCCTACACACAGGCTAGCACTGCACATGTATCTCCACCCATCCCCTTTGATACCGATACCATACACATTAGCCCTCCTAACCCAGGATGTACCACTCCTGTAGTGCAATGCACATGCTCTTTGATAGGACTCTGCTGGGCACCTCTCAGCCCACACACTAGCACTCTATGTACACTCCTCTGCCCTGGGACAAAATTCAGGGGATGGAGAAGGGACCAGGGTTGTGAACACAGAGATGTTTGCCTACCACAAGCTTCCGAACACAAATGGCCGCATCCCCACTGCCCGATTCCTACCAAAGTCCAAGACTAAGTGCTTGATGGACTTCAGCCATTTGTTCTTGTTTGACGATTGTTCTCAACACTGTTACAGAATCTGAGACACAGAGTCATCAAAGGAAATAAGCACCCAATTCCACATTGTGCTGAATACCTAATCCAACCCTTGTATAAAGGAGTGAGTCAGAGAACGCAGGCACAGAAGCAGAGAAATTATGTTAGAAAGGAAAACAATAACAATAACAAAAATGACCAAAGGAAATTGTCGAATTTAAAAGGTCAGAGCATCCAGGTTTACCTTCAGCCACAGACATGGTCTTAGCTTAGCTCCCTAAGGAAATGGTCAGTGATTTTCCCGACTGCATTTACATGGGTCCTCTCCCCCCCCCCTCTCCTGCACCTCTTGAGGACTCCCTAAAGACAACTAGTAATTAGAAGTGGACATCTGGTTTATGCACCCTGCCCTAGCCACAAGCCAAGTTCCTCTATCTCAGTAATTGTGATCCACTGGCTGGGTAATGTATCTATAACTCATATCTCTGACCAGTCCCAAGTCTTATAAATGCTTTCCCTTTGATAGCCCCATCTGGGCTACAGATGTTTGATGTTGGATTCCTTTGGTTCTCTCCTCCTCCCAGTCTTTGAGAAAGGAACTACTTTGGCCTACATTTCTGATTTCTCAATGGGAGTGGTGGGAAAGCTGAATAGGATTTGGAAAGCAAGAACAATCATCAGCCATCAGTCATCAATTACTAATGACTGTTACTCTGTAATCTATAGGTCTGAGCACATTCTCCCATTACCTCCCCCTAAACTGTGAGCTCCTAAGTAGAAGGACTCTGTGCCTGGCATACTCGGTTGTTCAATAAGTGTCTGGCCAAGCATTTGTTGAAGTTGGATCTGTTAAGAGTCACAAAATAATGGCACTGGAAGATTGAACTCTGTGATTTAATTATAATAAGAGTGTTATACATGGCTAATTTAGTTCATAAATGGCCACTTACTTCACCAATTCCAAAGACCTCATAGAAACTCAGAGATCTTATGAATCCAGAGTTCTTTCAAATAATCCAAGCCATGGCACAGAGAAGCACTTTATAAGCTATGCTCTGGGTTTTGTGCTTCAGCCTGTACTTAAAACCAGAGAATTTAGATAAAAACCTTATGCCCTCCAGTAAGTTGTTAGCACTGTTCTTTGTGTGTTCTTTTATTTGTTCCTCTGCTTAGTTTAATGTATCTGACACACCGTAAGAAGATGATAAAGGACACTGTCTTCGTTTTTCTTCCTCACCAATAAGAGTTATACAAATAATTCAATGTTTCAATAATAAAACTCCAGCACAAAGAACATCATATAGAAGATAAAGAGAAATCTTCACCCACAGAATGCATATGAGGGGATTGAAGGGGAGAAAACCCTTACCTCTTACTATGTATTTTAGGTTTCATCTTTCAAAAAGGGAAATTTGGTAACAATGAAATGCAAGTAGAGACTTTAAAAGACTCCCTACTGTGTAAACAAGGACTAGACATTTGAAACAAATTACCAGCATGAAAAAAGATAAGAAGTATTTTGAATCTCATTTTCATTAAAAAAAATTAGAACTTTAAAGGGAAAAAGTAGTTGGCCAAAGAGATGGTGCAGCACATACTACTTTTCCAGTAGACCCAAATTTTGTTCCCAGCACCTGTATTGGGAAGGACACACCTCCCTTTAATTCCAGCCTCAGGAGATCTCATGCCTCTAGCCTTCGAAGATACCAGCAAACACATCCACACACCCTTACCCAGACACAAAGACACAACATTTAAAATAATAAAANGTTGGCCAAAGAGATGGTGCAGCACATACTACTTTTCCAGTAGACCCAAATTTTGTTCCCAGCACCTGTATTGGGAAGGACACACCTCCCTTTAATTCCAGCCTCAGGAGATCTCATGCCTCTAGCCTTCGAAGATACCAGCAAACACATCCACACACCCTTACCCAGACACAAAGACACAACATTTAAAATAATAAAAACAAATCTTAAAAAAACTAAACTCTTAAATAAAATAGACTGATATTAAAAATTACAAGATTTGGCCAGGTGGTGGTGACACATGCTCTTTTAATCTCAGCACTGGTGAGGCATGAGGCAGGTGGATCTTTGTGAGTTCCAGGCCAGACTGGTCTACGAACTGAGTTCCAGCCTACCCAGAAAAACTCTGTCTCACAAAGCAAAACAAAACAAAAACAAACAAAAACCAAAAACTTGAAGATTTAAAAATGTATTTGTTAAAATTTTTAATTTGATGAAAGAAATAGAAGATAGTGGCTCCTCACCCATTGGGCTAAGATCAAGTGCATGTTAACATGTTGGTGTCTGGGGTGGCCTCTGGTGCAGGACAATATAGTAAATAAACTTGGGGAACTAAGAGATGGAGTAGGAGTAGGAGCTCACTGTATCCAGTCTATTCAACAACCTGGTAGCCCCGGAACAGTACACCGCTTTGAGTGACACTGAAGAATTAGAAGACAAAATTAAAGAAATATACCCAACAAAACCCCAAATAACAAAAAGAGCATATAAGAAATCAAAAGTCAAGGAAGAGATTTAGGACATCTATATTTAGGTATCCGAGGAAAACAAACAAACATAAAACAAAACTGAGAAATACCTAAGAAATCATTTTAAGAAAAAGAGTTCATAGTTGAGGAGAGTAAATATTCAAGTGTAAATAGTTACCTTGGTGCTCAAAAGTAAAATATATCATATGCCAGCAAGATGGTGCTGAAAGGGCCCGGATATAGCGGTCTCGGGGGAAAACATACCAATCCCTGGCAAACATGGAGGCGGAAGCTCACGGTCAGCTTTTAGATGGAACACAGGGTTCCCAAGGAAGAAGGAGCTAGAGAAAGTACCCAAGGAGCTAAAGGGGTCTTCAACCCTATAGGTGGAAGAANGTTGGCCAAAGAGATGGTGCAGCACATACTACTTTTCCAGTAGACCCAAATTTTGTTCCCAGCACCTGTATTGGGAAGGACACACCTCCCTTTAATTCCAGCCTCAGGAGATCTCATGCCTCTAGCCTTCGAAGATACCAGCAAACACATCCACACACCCTTACCCAGACACAAAGACACAACATTTAAAATAATAAAACCAAATCTTAAAAAAACTAAACTCTTAAATAAAATAGACTGATATTAAAAATTACAAGATTTGGCCAGGTGGTGGTGACACATGCTCTTTTAATCTCAGCACTGGTGAGGCATGAGGCAGGTGGATCTTTGTGAGTTCCAGGCCAGACTGGTCTACGAACTGAGTTCCAGCCTACCCAGAAAAACTCTGTCTCACAAAGCAAAACAAAACAAAAACAAACAAAAACCAAAAACTTGAAGATTTAAAAATGTATTTGTTAAAATTTTTAATTTGATGAAAGAAATAGAAGATAGTGGCTCCTCACCCATTGGGCTAAGATCAAGTGCATGTTAACATGTTGGTGTCTGGGGTGGCCTCTGGTGCAGGACAATATAGTAAATAAACTTGGGGAACTAAGAGATGGAGTAGGAGTAGGAGCTCACTGTATCCAGTCTATTCAACAACCTGGTAGCCCCGGAACAGTACACCCCTTTGAGTGACACTGAAGAATTAGAAGACAAAATTAAAGAAATATACCCAACAAAACCCCAAATAACAAAAAGAGCATATAAGAAATCAAAAGTCAAGGAAGAGATTTAGGACATCTATATTTAGGTATCCGAGGAAAACAAACAAACATAAAACAAAACTGAGAAATACCTAAGAAATCATTTTAAGAAAAAGAGTTCATAGTTGAGGAGAGTAAATATTCAAGTGTAAATAGTTACCTTGGTGCTCAAAAGTAAAATAAAGTAAAATAAAATGAAAAACAAGACCCCTGACTGTGGAGGTGATTGCCAGAGAGATGTAAATTAACTCAGTATAGTTCCCGGTGCTGTCTAAAGCTCAGAAATGGAGAAGAGTTAGGACTCTGCTGTTCCTCATTTAATACAATTGGATATTTTTGAATATGAAGATTTAGGGCTAGAGAAATGGCTCAGTCAATAAACTGTCCTTATTGTAAGCATGAGAATTTGAGTTCAATATCCAAAGCCCATGTTCTAAAAACAACCAGCAAACCTAGCTGTGCATGTGAGTGATCTGAGAGCTGGAGATGTGGAAACAGAGGGATTCCTGAGGCTCACTGGACAGACACCCAAATCTATCCAGCATGTCCAACCAGTGAGAGACTGTGTCAAGAGAAGGTTGATGGTACCCGAGGATAACCTAAGGTTGCCCTGTGCCCTCCACATACATGAACAAGTATACTGATTTACAGTCACACAAATGCCCACACATGCATGCACATGTACATACACTGTGATTGAAATATTTGTAACAATCAAAATGTTCAAATATTCAGGGCAGGGAGTTATGCTTAGTGGTAGTGCATGTGTATGATCAAGGCACTTAGATTAAATGCCAGTACTCCTAAAACTATAAATATCTCCTTTAGATATACAATGCAAATACTGTATGTAGCATCGTAGGACTGGATAATGAATGGAATAAGATGTGTTCCCATAGCAACTCTGAGACAGTGAGGAGAATACATTATGAAGACTTGGATATGAGTAATGCAACAAAAAGTCAAGGAAATAAAGGACCATTCCACAAAGGAAGATAATGGTGTCTGGGCAACTTGAAAGACTGTTACTGTGACTTCGATGAGGTTCCCTGGTATGGTTTCAATCTGCCATATCATTTCCCAAAGTCTCCTATGGTAAAGCACTGATAGAACATTTGGAAGTGATCAATTATGAGAGGAGTCATCAATGGAATAATCTACTGATCAAATCATCATTTAATGTCATTGTGAAATCGTTGAGAATTATGAGGTAGGCCTTACCGAAAGGGGCGAGTCAACAGGGCATGCTGCTAAAGAGCCTAGCCCTTCTCCTGGCACCTCTCAGCCCTTCTCTGCTTCCTAGCTGTCAGGAAGTAACAGCTTTCCTCCATTGTGCTATATAGTCTCCCATAGGTCCTGATACAGAAACTGAAACCACTAAGATCAGAAGTCAAAATACATGTTCCTTCTTTTAAATCACTTCCCTCATGTATATCTGTCACAGCACCAAAGAGTCTGGCCCAGTTCTTCAAAGGCCAGAGAGATGCTATGGGAAGTGATGGAACATTTAGGAATTCTAGTCTACTGGGAGGTTCTTGTCTAATCCAGGATGTGCTCTCAAAGGGGACTGTGGGAGCCTGACCTCTTCCTCCTCTTCTTTTGCCCCCTGAAGTATGAATCAAATAGTTTGTTCCTCCCACATTGCCCTGCTTTATCCACCAGGCCAACCTGGAGCTGGAAATGAGTCAAAATAAGCTAGCTTCAGGTCCGTCATCTTACGGACAGAAACGTGACCAATTCACCAACTTCCTCATCAGGACAGTAGCTTTTCCAAGATCCATGCGATCGAGAAAGACTTCCCTTTCTCTCTGAAAAGTACTATGTTTGTTTCTTCTTGAGGATTCCTCAGCCTCCTCTGATGAGAGCCCTTTGAGCTCTTGCACGCCTCCATTGCACTGTCTGTGCCCTCCTACGTTTTGTGTAAGCTCCACAGACCCTTAGCCTTTGAGGCCTGTACCTTATCTTAGGCATTTCCAGGGTCATGATTACCTCACAGATCTAGCACTTCCTAAAAGGCCAGTAAAGCCTTGGAGGGGAGAAGTTTCATTTGGCAGCTGTGTGAATGCCTTTTGTTCCTGGAATCAAAAGAAAACCCGCAGTGGCAGAAATGCACCCTGTATGAAGAACACCCCAGACACGTCCCCGTTTCTTACCTCTTGGGTGAGTCAGGGTCAAAGCAAGTCTTTCGGACATCAGTCACTTCGGGATCGCAGCAGTCCCCATCATCAAAGTCATTCAGCATGTTGTTGCACTCCACATGACAGAGGCCATCCCTGCGATTCCAGGAGTAGCAGCGTCCCTGCAAGCGGCAATCGCCCCCATCGAAGCCGGTGAGTGGATGCTCACACTCAGGGTCACAGTGGTCATTGCCAATCTTGCTGGGCTCACAATTAACAAGCACAACCCGGTGGCGCAGGGTGGAGTTGTGGACCCGGTGGACATTCAGCTGCCAGCTGATATTGTAGCGGCTGAAGGCCTGGTTGAGGGCCTCATGCTGACGGCGGATCTGATGATCACTTACAATGGGATGCAGCCCCTCATCATCATAGATGTTTACCACCTGGTAGCGGATCACTTTCTCTCTGCGAAGTGGCCCATGCTTATTGTACTGGGTGATGAGTTCCACATTGTCACAAGCTGTTTGCCCACAAGGTGGGGGCTGTAAAGGTGACAGAATCTCAGACTGTGACTCAGAGTCCTGGAGAACCTCCAGCCGGGGATATATTTCATCTCTAAATGGAGCCCACTGTTCCATCAGAGGATCGAAAGTGGCTGTCAGGATCAGGGTGGTCAACTCATCTGCTGCACGTAGATGCAGGGGACTGTGCTGGAGGTGGTTTTGTGAAAGGGCAGTCGACCAGATGACCAGTGTGCCCAGGTAACCACGGAAATAATGTCCATCTTCAGAGCTGTCCCCTCCCAGGAGTAAAGAGCGGCAGGATGCCATGAAAGGGCTATTCAGTGGACCAGACTGGTCACGACTACTAGCCACTCGAGTGCCATCCACATACAGAGCTGTATGCTGTCCATCGTAAGTGGCTGCCACATGAGTCCACATGCCTGGCTGGTAACGGCTGTGGCCAGTCACAATAGTGGCTTTCTTCATCCGGTCAGTGCGGAGGGAAAAGAAGAAGCGAGCATCTCTCTGACCCTTGTCCTTCCCTGAGCGGATCCCCAGGGCCCAGCCCTTGTCATTGACTGTGTGGGAGCAGTTATCAAACACACCTGGGAAAGAAGGAAGAGTTGAAAGGAGAAAGACCAGATACAAAGGAAGTGGAGAAAGGGAGGGGAAAGGCCGTGTAAATAGCAAGAATGTGGGTTTTCAGTTCCCCACATTGGCTAACTCTCTGTACTCCCATATTAAATAGTCTGACAGTATGTGTTCACCAAGGAGGGAAAAAGATGCCATTCAGTTAAATTCATTCTGGTAATTAAAAAGTAACCAAGAAAGGCATCTAGCACAATGATGGCAACCTTTTGCTGCAAATATTCTTCATGATCATGGAGTTTGAAAGCCTGCCTTACTTCACTGACATTTCTTACTTCATTTTTACATTTCTTCAGAAGCCAGAAGGGAAGCCATATAGTTTCTGAGACCAAATGGTCTCATATATTTTCTCCTTTGAATGTAAAAATGTTTCTTGTGAGGGACATAAGGAACTTGTAACATCCAGACACCACCCTAGCCCACTATTCCTCCAAGTCAGTCTCAGAGAGCAAATGTTTCCAGGAAAATACAAAGTAGCATTGGTCCCATTGCTCTATCCTCAAAATTCAGAAAGTCAGTTATGAGACTGGCCACTTTCTACCCACGGATTCCTCTCACATAACACAAGCAGGACTTCCCAAATAAATGAGATCCCTGCATGTGTGGACCCACAAGAGGCTCAGAGAAAGCACTAGACCAATCAATCCATTTGAGTAATAATGTCAGGAATACCTGTGAATACTAATTCTGAAAACAGGGGCAGCAGGGAGCATGGTAAGGACACAGTGGCAGGACCACAGATGGAAGGGAACTCTCAGGCAGAGTGGCGTCCTTGGAAGCCCCAGCGTTCCATTTTGATTGATTCCCCATCTCCTGCTGAGTAAATGCTCTCATACACTCTGAGGCAGTGAGTCTCATCTTGTGTGTCATGACCCCTTTGGCAAACCTCTATCTCCAAAAAACATTTACATTGCATTTCATAACAACAAAAAAGTTGTAGACATGAAGTAGCACTGCAAATAATTTTATGATTGGGGTGGAACCCAACACACCATGAGGAACTATCTTAAAGGGTTGCAGCATGAGGAAGGTTGAGAACCACGGTGCTAAGGAGTGTTTCAATTTGTAAATCACAGGAAAACACTTCACCTCCATGGAAACATTCTGTGTGATAAGTATTTCTTGCATTTATGAATGATTGATAGTGGGTCTACAGAGCTGGTGCCTGAGAATAAAATAAGAGTTGTTCTCCCTGGGAAAGTTAGACAATAATTTTATCTATTCCCTGAATTCTTATCTAGTCTCAGCCAACAATATTTGTTGATGGGATGAGGAGGGTGGATTTATGAACAGAAGACACCTCATTCTTTTTTTTCTTTTTGATTCTTTCCTTGATAACTTTACACGGTATCTTTTTTAAAAAAATCATCCTTGCAGAATACCCCTTCTGGAGCCCAATTTGGGGGAGTGTGTTTTCTCTAAACCATCACATTTTCATGGTAAGCAAATAACTTTTTTCTCATAAATGACAGAATAGTTCTCTTGTCCCTGACATAAACTAATAACTAAGCAATACAGTGCCTTGTCATTTGAATGATGAAACTTCCAAGAATGATAATAGTAGGACAGAATAAAGAATATTAATTAAAATAACAATTAAAGCCTGAAGAAAAGGCAATGACTTCCTACAGTGCAACTATAGTTTGGCAGTACTAGGTTTCCATTGTCATTGTTGTTTGGGGGGCATTTAATTATTTATTTAGTTAGTTATTTTGCTTTGTTTTCTGTTCTTTTGCTGTTGCTTTTCATGTGTGTGTGTGTGTGTGTGTGTGTGTGTGTGTGTGTGTGTGTCTACGCCTGTATTCCTTCTTTTTACTTAATCTTTATTTTTTTTTTACAATCCAGATTTTATTCCTCTCCTGGCCCACCCTTCAAAAACTACTTCTACAGAAATCCTAGTGGATTTTCGAAAAGGAGACAGACCTGCTCCCATCAATACTGTCTTCTGCTTCATGTTTTCTTTTAGGTTTTGAAAAGTACAGTATTATTGTAATTATCTCCAACCACTGACCTATGAACAAAAGTACCACAACATTTAATATGAGTACTATAGATACTGATAGTGCAGCTATATGCTGATTAAAAAACAAAATAATTCGAAAGTCTATTGTAAAGGGCCACATACATGGGTATCTATGATCTCATATAGTTTTTAATAAGTGATTATCTAAATCTAGTTGTAGGTTTGAAGACTTCAATTTACTGTCCTTCGTACTCCAGTTCAATTAACAGCACAGTAATTATTTCTACTTTTTGTCTTACAGGAAGCTATAAAATTTTCACGTTACTAATTTTCAGTGTTTGCTAACTTCTGGAGCGTAAATAAAACCCGTGGCACTAATTTTAAGTTGCTAATATGATGTCACTGCACATGGTATTCAGAAGAGAGGTGTGTATTTGGCTCTACTGAACCAGTGGGAGGCAGATCCAGAAGTTCCAGACTAAAAAGGAAAGCAGAGCTAAGCAGCCAAAATGTCCCCCTCGCCCTCTGACTAAAGTAGACACAGCTGTGATGAGATTTCTGTAATTTGAAGGGGGTAAATATTGCCTCCCATCCAGGTCTCAAGCATTTTCAAGTCTCTCTGTGCACCAGTTGTACCTGTGAATAGAATCTGTCTACTCAAAGCCTGCTCTTTATCATCTTTCAGTTATAGGCTGAAACTATGGGGTAGCCCGGCACAGCTGTCTTCATGCCCCTGGGGA
Source organism: Mus minutoides (assembly GCA_902729485.2). Taxonomy (NCBI): domain Eukaryota; kingdom Metazoa; phylum Chordata; class Mammalia; order Rodentia; family Muridae; genus Mus; species Mus minutoides. Next base: position 161,705 of record LR750592.1, on the reverse strand, counting down.
AGACAGTCAGCCAGGCTCACCTGGCTCCATTGAGCAGATATAAGACAAATTTTGTTTCACGGTGGAATAATGACAGAATACTGGGGACGTGTCTCTTTCCTCCCAGTCTAGCACAGAGGCTGTCAGAAGTAACACAATTGAATCCAACCCAATATACATGGTGAAACTCAGAGCTTGTGCAAGAGCGGGCTTTTATAACTTTGGATGTACATGTGATAGAATCAAACACATTACAACTGTTTTTTATTCATCAAAGCCACATTCTTGGGAAGAACAGAGGGACCTGATCATGAATATGATTTATTAAATCACTCGGCATGGTTAGAAAAATCAGATCAAGTGATGTAACTCAAAAGATGGCAGTGGGATTGAAGCCAAACTTTCAAATCACATCCTCTTAAAACTCAGACAGTGGTTTTTCAGCACTTCCTTCCAATTGCTTTCTGGCATTTATCAATATTTACTAAATTTACATTTGGTTAAATGCTTTACATTATATTAAAACTGAGTGTTCGAGGACAGGACAATGTAAATTCAGAGAGTGTATCTTGTTCATTGTATTTGTACTCTGAACTCCCCAAACCACTTAGAAGCTATGGTGATCTTGAGAGAGAAATATCCTCAAGTGTGTCTTTAAGAAGAAAAAAAAACATTTTTATCCAATTCTCTATTAATTAATTACTAGCATTTGGAATTAATAGAGTCATTACCATCAGAGAAAATGTCCTTCTCTCAAACTAGCATATCCCCAGGGCAGTATAAAAAATTCTAATACAATGCAACCCTCAGAGCCAAAGTGTTGTAAATAACTGTTTAGTAGGGACATTTTAAATGCGGTACCTATATAGACATCTGTTTCTTTCATTTTTGGGGTTTATGCTTAGGAGATCTGCTCCTTACACCAAGATGAAATAAAAGAAGTTTAAGCTCTCTTTTACGAAGGCTTTGCTGTGTTCTAACCATGGCTCATGTAACATCTCTATTAATGCATCACATATATATGAGCCAAATTGGGATATCCTTCTCTGTGGACCAAATGCTGAACACTGGAAGATGGGAAAATTGATTCACAGTCTCACCTCTAGCAAGTGCCAGAAAGCAGAGACCAAACCCAAGTCTATTCAACCAAATCACCTATCTCCTTTCTACTACAGTAAAATACTTCAAATCATTTTTTAAAATGTTATTGTGTGAGACCCAAAAGAGCTACATGGGCTGGTGAGTGTGGCATTAAGTGATTTAAAGATTGCTTTTTTGTTGTTGTTTTTAACTGTGACTCCTGGGAAAATGCACAGGCCTAAGGCCACACCTAGAAGTAGTTTGGAGGAGAAAGCAAGTGACTCACAAGGTCATTGGCCAGAACCTGCATTGATCAACAGCTTTGTTGAATATCTGGTAACATTTCAAAGCAGCCCACAGACTCATTTGTGATCTATAACAAGCAGTTACCAAGTCTTAGGGATCCCAAGGCCAGAGAGAATTGTTATGTTGAGTCAAGATCTGCGGCCACAGAGAAGAGGGTTGAGGAAATACATTATGAAGAACAGGAAGCTGTTTTTTTTTAAAGGAAATGGTTTGACAGTAGCTTCCTCCATTATTTCATGATTAAATATGTAATAAATGAAATAGGAGCCCAGCCTTGAAGAAAACAACAAATAGCTGTCTCCATCTCTCTACTGAGTGGGTCACTTCCTTCTCTACAGATCTGCCTTCTCCTTCTTGGGGAAGCTCTAGTCTTTCATTCTCCTGTATCTCCTCAATTAAGCATACTCCCACAACCATGCTCTTTTCCTAACAACACTCCGACTATAGTCCAAGAACCACAAATGACATCATACCATCACATTATCTGAAACATCTCCCATCTATTGGGATGCTCTTCCAAAGTTACCTCATGTTTCATCTTGCCTGGGATGTCCTTAATCTTGACCATCCTCACTGAAGTGGGTAGCATGTTGAGTTTTGCTTTACTGCTACTGTTTTTTAACCTATGTATCTAGGCCTTTGGGGACTTTGCTGATAAAAAAAAGGGTTTAACTTAGACATCTGTGATTCCCACAGGATCAAGAAATGATGGATTTTTATGCCTTTGCTATATCTACTCTGTTACAGAAATCTGAGTTGTGAGAGTCCTGACTGTCAGAGAGAGCACTCCCACCAGACCTTGGGGACTCCAATAACACTAAAGTTGCACGTGATGAACAGAAATGAACAAAGAGAACCAGAAGAGCTCAGGCATGACCCGTGCTATACAACTACAGATGTCGACTTTCCCCACTACATTCGATGAGCCACGTTCTTTTGAATGATGACACATGTGATTAAAAATTGTTTAGAGCTTTTCTTGGGCAAAGCCCTCCCCTGGAGGCTTCTTCATCCATGGCAGATTCTCACAGAAGAGTTCACTTAAGAGCAAGCCTGGGTAACAGGGGTGGGGAGGTCAGGTCTGGGCAGAAATGATGCTCTTGGCAAAGACAGGGCTGTAGAACATAACTTCCAAGAAAACCCCATGGCAAGGGTTTTCCCTCTGTACCTCTGGGGGATTAAAATCAGGAGCAAGAGTTCTGCTTCTTGGAGAAGCTTCATCTGCTTCCAGGAAGGTAAGGTTTGGATGATCAAAACAGAAGCGTCACACACACAGTGTCATCAACTCTGGGAACTGCAAAAAACATGCTGTATGGTGCAAGTTTGTTTTTAGGAGGAAAATGGAAAAGAACGGGTGAGGGGGACAGAGTGCAGGTTAGGTCATGATCATAAATCAGCCTGAAAGAAGGCAAGATCCTCTGGGTCGATCCCCACACATGTATATGATGTCTTCTACAGAACTACTTAATCAACATCCAGCACCCTCTGCTCACCCCCCCCAACACACACACACACACACACACACACACATACAGCAGAGAGATTGTGGAAGAGTGAAAAAGACAAAGAAAAGGGCTATCCATCAAAAAGCAGCAAAGCTGGCAGCTAAGAACTCTATGAGCAGGAAGAGGAGTAGAAAGTGAAAAGAGACAATCCTAAGGAGGTGCTTTTCAGCTGTTCCAGATAACTTTCTTGCAAGGCAGGATCAGGCACAAGCTTTCATGTCTGAGTCCAATGCTTTATAAATTTCAGCCCCAACTTGAGGAGAGCCTTGTGGGGACCATCTCCCCAACATCTTTCCAGCAAAAATGTCAGCCTTTCTTTACAGAACACTTTTCCTTTCGTCATGGTTTTGCCAGAGGCATAGATGATAGAATCCGGGGAGGGGGGGATTTCCCTGGCTCCCCACAGGCCACCCAGGCATGCAGTGGGAGTCCACCAGGCACGGAGAGAAGGCTGCTTTGAAATTGCCTAAGAGAGCAGGGAAAGAAATGGTGGAATATAAGAACCTAAAGAAGAGTGCAGCCTCAGAAAAAGTGACTCAAGGGTGATTCTAGAGAAAGTAGTTAGCATGGGTCCTGGTGCTGTATCAATACAGGGTAGCTACTCTTGTGGTCAATCTGGTGACTTGGTGGAGTCGGGGTAGCCCAGGGAGCTGAAGTGAAATCAAACCCTCTGCCCCTACCTAGTATCTGCAGGCTTGAACCAGATATGAATACATGCAGATTCTGATTCAGTGCCACTCAAGCAGGACCTGCAGATGCACCTTACAACAGACTTGCAGGTGATACCCAGATGTGGACCTCACTACCCCATGAGGAGCGGGACCCTGTGGTGGTTATGGTAGTAGCTATGCCTGTTATTATCATCTGGAAATGGAATCCTGGCCTAGCATGTGCTAGATAAGAGCTCTACTGCTGAGCTATCCTTCTTGCTTCATCTTTTTTTTTTTTTCTGATGTTACTAGGGACCAAATATATAGCATACATACTAAGATTACATTGAGCTACACCCTAGTCCCTGAATAGCAAGACTCCAAGTCAGAATCATCTGTTTGAGGATAAGCATTGATTAATGCACAGGAGCATTAAGGATGAACATTTATCTAGAGACGATAATACAGCTAGGTAGGAAAGAAAGTCAGTAATCCACAGAAGCCAGAGAAGCTGCCAGGATAGTCAAGTTACAGTCGTAATGCGCCTTGGAGAAGAATGAGCAGAGCCTTCAGAATTTCCAGGGCATCCCTAGGACATCCCTATCCTATCTCAACAATCTTACATCTCCTCAGCAAGGCCTTGGAGACCCACAAATGACCAAGCATGGCCAGCCCAACAGTCAGCTGAAAACTAGAAGTTTGCTTAATAGTTTGTTCTATGTGAAGGAGCAGGCTGTGAGGCAGAGCAACTGGATCAGGTAAACAATCATCCCATGACCCTGGACAACATGAGACAGTCCTCCATATCTTAGTTTCTGCACCAACTTATAGCATAAGAGAGATGAGACACACAAACACACGCAGGGTAATTAAGAATGATCGACACCCGTTAACATTAAGCAGTCAGTGGCCATATCTGTTGCTAACATCATTATTTTAGCACAAGGAGGTCCATCTCTTCAACAAACTTACAAGCTCCTTAACAGCTGGCAACCCTACCTTATAGTTCCCTTGATTACCATTGTATCAACAGCCTGCCTGCCCATGGTAGAAATAAGTAAGACATTACAAGCTTGGATCCACTGGAGGTTTTTTAGCAGAGTTGTCAAAGGCACCCTCCCAACTGAAAACATGTCAAAGAGCAACTGTGTTTTCCCTAATGAAAACAAAAATTACTTAATCGTCCTCCCTCTACAATTTACTCCCACAGAGGGAGCAGCTACTAAGCTGACCTAGGAGGGCTCTACCCCCGAAGCCTGTGCCTATGAAGAGGCATAGTGACTCTCGCCTCGCCTTACACTAACTACTGGGGTTAACAACGAGTAAAGAGCCCTGCAGACCCTTGTTGCCGCTAACTCATCTGGGCAACTGGGCAACTGGGCAACTTCCTCCAGACTCAGTACTTGACCAGGCATCATCTGCCATCTCAGTATATTTGAGCAATACTAAATTATTTTTTTTCCTCACTTGAGGTAATAACAGAAGTTTAATAAGTGTTGAAATGTTCCTTATGTGTAGTCTTTGCTACCAAGAAAGGATTGGGAGGGAAAGAGAAGGCAGTCTCTGGAGTAATCGAACACTTGAGAAGTGTTGTTTCCTTATTTATTTGCTTATTTATCTGTTTACTTATTGGCACATCATTTGGATCATTTCTAATTGCCTTCCAGAGCAAACAGTATGAAAGCTCCCGAGCCCTGATGAGCTGTGCTGATCACTGTAGCTATGGAATTCCCTTATGAGCTAGCCAGTGGCTGAGGGGGGCAGCCCTGGGTTTACACGGTGAGCCTCTGTAATGTGACAGGGGTGAAGCAGCCTGGTGCTTCTCATCAAAAGTTGAAAGCTGCCCTATCTTCTCACCTTAACAAAAACAAGAAGGCCTGCAGGGCAGCAGAATATAAATCCCCAAGCACAGAAGGCAAGAGATGAGAACTGTGAAGGAGGCAGTCACACACCAGGGAGAGCCTGCAATTGGCCAAGTGTTCATCTTGACCTGTTACCCTCCAGAGCCTATGAGTCCTCAGAGAGACACAGACACACAATTGTACCCTTACCAACAGACACTGCCCCTTCTCCAACCTTCCTCCACTTTCACCAAGATCTCCCCGAGAGCTTTCTTTTCTAATGCCCTCGAAGCACAGATATTCCAATTTCCTACTGTTCAGTTCCTCCATGGAATAAACGACTGTGAGAAGCCTCTCAGAAGGTTGTTTAGTATTTCCTTTTAGGAAGGTCAGTTCACAGGATAAATACCACCCTAGGAAGTGTTTCAATAGTCATACATTCTCAGTGGTCCTGCAAAACTCAGAAGTCCTGGATTAAAGCAAGCTTGGGGGAAGAGATGTTCACATTGAAAATAACCCACCACTTCTTGTTCTGATAAGAAATTTTACATAGGAGGTTTTCTTAAAGGAATAAACTGCACTGCTCTTGTAGCAGAAATCATTTACCCATTGGCTACCTAGATTCATTCCGTTTACACATGCGACCTGTACACATTTAATAATTCCTAAATGTCCTTACTTCCACTATGCAGAACAAGTCACCTAAGAGGCCTCTGGTTTCCTGAAAGGAAGCACTGGAAGACAGTGCACATAAGGCCCATATATGTGTTGAGCCACCCCTGGTCAAGTTCAGGCCAATGATACCCCAAGCTCTGTCCAAGGACTCAGCAAGACCACCAAATCCAAGGAGGGAATCTTGACCCAAAGTACCTTTATCCCCAGAATCTATGCCATGAGCTGGATTGTAAGGGGTATAGGTATAGTCTATTGTACAATTACTTCAAATTATTAATGTGCCTTGAAACAAACAATGTCTAAGATAGACCACTGCTAAGGTTTAGGGTTATAATTATTCTGTGTGAGGTAGGAGGGTGTTTTGTTTTTGTTTTCAGAAACAGCTATTGAGTGGCTACTTCATGTTCAATAAGCACCTGTTGAGTAAACGAACTAGTGTGAGAGTGAATGGAAAAATAAATTAAACTAGGAACCATCTATAAGTCTGCATTATATTCCATTAAAATCATTTCAAAGCCAGATATAGCAGTGCAGCCTGTGTAGATGGGTCGTGGCAGTTCAGCCTGTGGAGATGGACCCTTCACAGAGACAGAAAAGAGTGGCTCAAAAGAGAAGAGGGATGTCTTTGAGGCAGAAGCACTCAGACCCAAACTTCAGTTCTGTTCACAGCAGGCTGGAGACCTTGGTTCTGACTAGGATGGGTGCAGAGCCTCAGCTCCGTGCACACTAGCTCTGCAGCCCTGGGCACTGTCCTATTTCTTTCTGAGCTCTCAGCTCTCCATTTCCCTCTTCAAGCTATCCCGAGGAACACTTGAGTGGAAATGTCTAAACTGATTGCTGTAGTGTGTGACACAAAGTCAGCGTTATGGAAGTTGCCAAGGAAACCTCGCTTTGAAAATCCCTTATAGTAATTGAGCCCATGTTTACACACTTTACACTTCTGTTTATTTGTCTTCCATGATTTCTCCATGTTTCCACTATCACTCACTTTAGATTACTGGCTCTTTTACACTATGTCCCAAGTCTTGGATCTCTGTTAACACAGAATAAAATCTGTGTTTACCCTGGCAGCATCTTTTCTTAGCATCCTACTAAACATGACTTCACCTCTCTCCTCTCATCAATAACTGTACTACCAGAATGTGTTTTTCTACCCATGGAGTGAAATAGACTCCCCTAAACTAGTCTGTGACTCCCACAACCGCTGGTCCCAAATCCCCACCTGGTGGGTTTCTTGGCACCACTACAACATCTAACATGATTCTTCCCATTGCCCCCCCCCCATTCTGCACCTGTCAGTCCTGACTCCTGTTACCTCTCACTGACATCGAGCTGTTCACTCCCAAGAGGAAGATTATAATTGTAGGCATTGTGTTTTTGTGTAACCAGTAAAGTTTACCCTTGTGTTATTCAAATACTGATTTTTCTGTCCTCATATCTTATTTCAATCTAGACACAGAGCTGTGGGCATTGTAATGCTTATGTCAAGAACCTCCTTTCTCAAGTTTGTGTAAACAATGCTTACCATGTATTCTCTTCCTTGCATATAAAAGCTGACCACCCAATGGCTAGGCAGGAGAGAGAATACGGAGGGACTTCCACCAGGCAGGGAAAGGGGGTAGGAGTGGAGGGAGAGAGAGAGGTGAGGGGGAAGATTGAGCCTTTGGGATGAAGGATGAAGGAGTTCATAGAGTTCAGTTGGAGAGCGAAAGACCCTAAATGCCATTATTATGGGGATTCAGATAGACTGCCCAGGTATTGAAGTGAAGCTTTAAAATAAATCTTGGTCTGTGTCATTGTTGGGGAACTAGTTAGGATAAAGAAATGTAGTGCCATATTAATTTACAGTATAGATTTAAATTAAAATTAACATGTATAAATGTTAAAATTTATAAATGTTAAAATTAACATTTATAAAAAGCCTGTCACCAGACTGTGAGCATCATGTAGGCACAGCTCTTACTTATTCTTAACTCTCCAGAACGGGTAATAATATCTGGTACTTTGCCTAATAGACGCTCAATAAATGTTGAGCAAATGAATGGATGAATGGATGGATGAATGAATGAGCATGAATAATACCAAACTACTTTCATACCAAACTGCTTCGGATGTACAGAAAGTTCTTGAATGAAAGAGGAAAGTGTACAGTTGTTGGCTAAGGGTAGAGTGCCCAATCAGTGTTATAGCTCTTTGATTTCACCTAGAATCTGTTGCCTGGACTTCCCAACCAGACATGAGTCACAACTTGCTCTTCCAACTGGTTGTCATGGCAATGCTTCAACTTCCAAATGCTCCGAAGCTTTGCTCGCAGTTGCTATATTGCATGTCTGAGAAGAACCGCTTTACCCCATCACTCACTTCTGAGTCATAGAGAAAACGGTTCCTGTTTGCCCTGAATTTTATTTCCTGTTTTCTTCCCTTCTTCTTCTTCCTTTTTTTTTTTTATTTAAAGTAAGATTGTTTTAAAACAGGTAGTAAACACGGGAAGTGAAGAATGTTGTTATTTTGAGGGACGCATACTTGGCAAAGAAATATGCTCTCTGGAAGGTACAGGGTGAGGGTGTGTGCGAGGTGAACAGAAACAGATTTGACGAGGCCCCGGAGTAACCTAGCTCCATGGCCTCAAGGGCAGAATCATGAGATTTATGTACTTATTTGTGACATCAGGAACTCAAGCTCCTGAACATGCAGGGTGTATGGGCTCAGGATCCAAATGAAGGTGTTGCTGCACTCTCCTCCTTCTGCTCTCTGTCCTCCTCCTCCCCTTCCTCCACGCCTTCCTCCTCCTCTTCCTCCTCCTCTTCATAAATGCAGAATAAGGTGTTTATTTGGTCTCTGCAAGGCCTGAACTAAAACAGGAAAGAAATGGAGCCACACATCCTGAATGAATCAGATGGCCAGCCCCAGAGGAACAAGGAAAGGTGCACGAGGAAGAAAGCAGGGGGTGAGGAAGGATGAAGTGTTGTTGCTGGTTACAGGCAAAGAGTTGCATTTGCCTGTCTGCCAGAGGTGATTCCTACTTCACAGCTCTGACTCTGTTAGTCCTAGCAACCTGTGCTCCATGAGAGGACTGACATCCAAAGGTCTCTGGAGTTTTCGTCTCACCCTTGAGGACTGGGTGAGATCATACCTCACAGAGGACTGAGGTGCCTCCCATGCCACCTGAACCCAGAAGGCTCACTCGCCGTGATGCCTGTCTGAAACCAGACAGAGGCTATGAGAGCCCTTTACCGCAACAAGGTTAGGGGACAAAGAGAGAAAAGGCAATAGCATGCATCAGGTACTAAGGCAGAGAAGTGTGGCGAATGGGATGATCACCCTATCACTCTCAGAGGAAATCCATCTGCCTCCAACACCACAATAGATGATTTCAGAGTCTCAGGTCTAAAGCTGTGAGTCAGATGCTGAGCCTTGACCAAAGCGGGCTCAAGCACCCAGCTAGCACAAACCCCGGAGAACAACACCGTATTGTAAGGGAGCCACACACTACATCTTCCTGCTTTCTCTCTTTTAAGATGTTTCAGAATCTAATGCCCTGTGATTTCTAAGTGGCTTAGCGTTCCCAGAAGCCTGTTGCTTAGAGCTTATCACGTAGAGCACGCTAGATAAGCATGGATGTTTGTGGATCTTGTGGAATGAAGAAACAAAGCCAGAAGAACTGTAGAGGAAGCATAGCCTTCAGGATGAACACTCAAGCTCTGCAAACGATTACAGAGGAGCAAAGCCCAGCATGACACTTGCTTTGATAAAGTTTTATTGGAACACAGCCTACCAATGTGCCCGTGCATCAACCGTGGCAATGTGCACATACTAACAGCAGAGTTTGGGGGGTTGCATCATAAGCTCTATATGGCCTACAAAGTCTGAACTACTTAGCATCTGTTCTTTTGCAGGAAAAAAAAATCTGTCACACACTGTCCTGTGCTTATAAATCTGGAGTCCCATAAGTGTGCGATGGTGCACATGCAGCGGCAGCCGCGGCAGCAGCAGCTGCAGCATCTAAGCTACGAAGCTTGTTACACATGCAGTCCCATGCGTCTCCAGAAAAACAGAATACAAATCCTCATTTGGGTAACAGAGCGGTACAAGAGCAGATGCCCAGAGTAGGGTTAAATAGGCAAAGATTTTATTCAATGAAAGAAACTCTGAGCGAAAACATGAAAAGAGCTAGGAAAGGGCTGGGAGAGCTATCACTCCATGATAACTGACCCTGGGAGAAAGAGAAAAGAAAGAAGCAGTCAACGCATATTCTTGAAGACTCTTGATGGTACCTGAGCCAGGACCGACCATGTTAGGTCTCCCTTTATCCTGGCCACTTCAGGGAGAGGTGATCTCCATCCAAACACAGTCCTTGTCAATGTCAGTGACAATGTCAATGGAGTCCATAGTCTATGAACCCTCCTGTGTTGGATCCCTGCAAAACACATTCTCTTCGAATCTGCTGCTGGGTGTACCCCAGCTGACCTCTGTGCACACTGAAGCAGGAGAAGCAACACTCTAGAGCAGCTCATGGCACACTTTGCCATTCAGCAATGACGGGCCAGACCCATACATATTTTAGGCTTCTCGGGCTATACAGTCTCTGTCACAACCACTAAACTCTGTCATTCGCCATGGAAGCAGCCACAGAGAACACATAATCAAATGAATGTGGTGTGCCGGATCAGACTTCATTTACAGAAGCAGCTCGGGGGAGGGGGGTGGCTCATAGGCCATAATAGACCAGCCCTTGCTCTAGAGTTGTGGGAGTAAATAGTTCAAATGTTGACTCACATGAGACATGTAAGGGAAGGGGTGCTCCAAGGGAAGGCAGGTGGGCAACCTCGTGCACAGCAGTTTCCCTCAGATGCTCTTCAAGCACGCAGTAGGCAGCAATAGCATGGTTTCAGAGCCATTGCCCTGGATCCCCACAAAAAGCCTCCAGTTCCAGAAAGTTCTCCTCACCCCAGTGGGAAGACACAGCCTAAATTTCAAGTTTATTCTACAAACATAATTTGTAGAAATATGTGATTCTAGCATTATAGTAGGTATTTGGTGGGGGTGGGGTGACAAATATGGTTTGGAGCTTCATATAACTTCTAGGGGTATGTTCACTTGATAGAAATAAGAGCCATGCCTAACTAATAAGGCAAGAAGCAATGTGCAATCCATAAAAGGCACACAAGAAGGTCTATAGAAGACTTTAGGAAAGGTCCATAGAAAGTCTATAGGAGACTAGAGAGAGAGAGAGAGAGAGCTCACCCCACATGGACCACCAGGGAGGCTCTAAGGAATAGGGTACCACAGTGAGCTATGGAAACGTGACCATGATAGATCAAATATACCTCTCAGACCAGCTAACGTTCACATCACTTCCGTGTTGAGCCTCCAAGCCTCACAGTGAAGACTCCAGTGCAAAGAAGCTAAATTACAAACAACAGGTGTGTGTTTCCTTCACGCAAACAATCCATGCATCTCCCTGTCACCTGAAACAGCAGGGCCACCCCCAGGAGACACCCGTGGACCCTCATACCAACAGCTAGCTCTGTGCCAGCTGGGTCACTACAGCATCATTGAATATTTGAGTCCTGATCCAGGAGGGGGATGTGGAGAGGAACAGGGTGATTCCTCAGTGTCTGATAAAGACAGACACTCTGATTTGACCTTCACTGAATGTCGGGAAGCAGCCAAAGAGAAGGACAGAAAAGCCCTGCCTCTAGGGAAAGATACTGACGCAGCTATTTGCCTGACTGGATCTGTGAGATCAAGGGGGCCACACTGAGGTCTCTTTACATCTATATCATTGTGTGTTCTGCATAACTGTATTCCCTGTGGTCAGAACTCTTTACCCTTAAGCCTCATTCCATAGACGTCACTCACAGAAAGGCTAGCAATAGACTCTGAACAATGCCTGATGGCAGTGGACTTGGACTATCAGAAAATCGAGGTAAGAATGTACATTTTTCTATTAGGTAAGCACAGATTCCAAGAGATATTCAACAGGGCTTACAGCTTAGATAAATAAAATAGAAGTTTTAGCACTATTGCCCAACTGATCTGAAATAGTGCCACGCAAATAAAAAGATGAAACATTTTAATGCAATGAATGCATCATTTGGGCTTTTTCATCTACAGTTTTTATCTTGAGACCATATTGTGGGAAAAAAATAACTACTTACAGCCATTCCCATTTTATAAATCATCAGAATAAAGTCCCAAGGAGTTGAAGTTAATATCTCTGCTAAGGAAAAGTTAGGTTTAAATTAGAAATTAATTTAGTTTGAATATCTCCTGATAAATACCTTTCATGTCACTGGTAAGTAAATAAGCCACATGGGCCAAGTTTTGTGATGGGCACGTTAGCTACCTAACTCTATAGGACCTCTCCTTATTTGTCTTTTGTTTGGGAATTTTTTTCCTACTTTATTTCAAATAGAATCATATACATTCATATGTATGTAATCATGTATATGTGTGTGTATATATATATATATACACACACACATTTAATTTTCGGTTTGATATAAACATAACTCAGAAAAAAAAATAAAGCTGAATAGATTGCCAGAGACAGTTGTCTCAGTACGTGTCAGAGAAAAATTTGATTCCATGTCTGTCTGCCCTGCCCCCTTCCCCCAGAATCTACAATGGGACATGTAAAGCTTGAACACTCAGAGGACCCAAACTCACCTTTATGCCAAGGGCAGTTTCTCAGGCATCTTTGTGTTCCCCTCAATGACTTACCATGCTTTACACAGCAAGGCACTCAATAAATATTTGTTGGATGAAGAACTCTGGGCTTGGGTTCCAGCTTAACCACGGATTTAATGACTCAGTGTCCTGCAGTGCAGGTGGTTACTCAGCTGGGCGACTTCAGGGAACATTTGAAATCAATTACGGGTTGCAGAGGAACCTGCTAAAATGTCCTCTTTTGTGTATGCCGGGGGTTGACAGGGAGGAACGGAAGCTGAAGTAGTACGAAAGGCTCGGCTGCTTTCAGGGTTATGCACTGGACCTTAAAGAGTCTACACCAGAACAGGGCAGAAGTTGGCTTATTTAAACACTAAATTCTAATGACCCAACCTAATGGGATCCTGACCTCAAGCTACTCCTAGCTGGCCACATAGCCTCAAAGTGCCAGACCTTCGACTGGCTACCTTTGTGAAGAACCCCACCAGGGAGCAGTCCTCTCTCTGTTGACACCAGACTGCTCCAACTCCGGGCAAACAGGCAACTTCAAAAGTATGGTCTACCTTTCAGAAAGCCCAGAGGATGACCAGAAGAGTCCCCCTCACCCCCCGACACCTGAAGCTTGTGTACCCTGCATTGCCCTCAACCCTTAATAAAAAAAAAAAGCATTCTTGCAACTCATTCTGAAGTCTGACTTGTTTCAGAAGAATTCGGGAACTTAGAGTGCAGGGAGAGGGTAATTCTAGCTGATTTTGTTTTCTTCAGTGCTTGCTAGAGCTACAAGCTAGTCACAACTTAAAAAAAAAAAAAAAAAGCAAGCCGCTTTAGCTATCCAGACAGGCCTTTCAAAAAAAGAAAAAGACGTATGAAGTGGACCCTGAGGGATGCCTACCAACAACATTTTGGGAGGAGGTGATTAAATTACAGCCCAGAGGCTGGGACAGGACAGCCCTCAAGGAAACTAGAGACATTCCCAACTTTGTGGCTTCCTTGTCTCATATGCACGAGACAACACTGCCACCTAGTGTCCAGTGTTAAAACTATTCCCTAAGGTCCTATAGCTGTGGGTATCACCAGCTATCACTGGTATTGACTAAATTGTTTGAGGTCTCTGCTGAGGAAAAAATACCCCAAGCATGGTAGGTAGAGGACTTGGAAGCTGATTTGAGTTAAGTAGGCAGAACCTGAAGTTTGAAATCTATTGGCAGAGTGAGAGCCAGGTCTTGGCCCGCCCTCAGAGGGGCAACAGAAGTACAGCTACAGGCTTGTGTGTAACTCCCAGCAACTTGACTCCACCTTGTCACTCTGTGTAACTCAAGTCCCACCATGCTAGGAACGGATACACACCATCTTAATAGCCCATGCCAACAGAAGAAAGGAAGATGGATTGTTGAGCACTGTAAAGTTGTGTAAAGAGAGTCAAGTCACTCGAAGTAGAGGCTCTTATTACCGGCGGCTTGATTTTGGTAACCTCATGATCCTTAGCCATGCTATTCACCAGGGAAATACCAGCAGCAGAGACAATGGGTAGACATGGATGTTCAATCCTAAACAGTCTACTTGCTGAGCCCAAAGAATTGGGGCCTTGCTGTCAATCCCTGCCCCCCATGGGCTTTTAACCTCCCTTGATAATTTGGGCTGAGCACAAGTCTGAAGAAAGATAGAGGATAGAACAGGGGGGAAAGAGGCTTGGTCGTCATCTGCGTTCCACCTCTTACAAGCAGAACTAAAAGGGAAGTCCCAGAACACTGAAGGAGCCACTTGCATTTGAAGGAAAGAAACCTTAGAAGGTAAATTGCTGAAAATGATTTCCTGCCCAATTTTACATTCTCCGAGAGGAGAGGAGGATTCGGATGGGCACTGGAAGATCCAAATGTGTGCTGTGGCAGTATAGAGACAGTCAGTGGCTGGTGACAGGCAAGGTAGGGAGGCGTGTGGATCTGAGGATGAGCTTGCCAGAGGTGAAGCAAAAAATAGGGGACTGCAATGGGGAGATGAGACAGAAAGACTGGAGAGGTTTTGAGAGGACCGAGGTCAGGTGCTATGTTCCTGTATTCCAGGATTGGACTTTAATAACCCCAAGCATATATACTCCCACATATACTCCTGTTGGATTGTCCTCTTAGGCTTCCTAGCCAGGAAACGGTTCCCAGGTCTCTATGTTGCTACTGCAGGAGGAAGCATAGGCAGATGCATGTGGGTCTCAAGCGAGACTGCGAGCTCGCAGGCTCCCTGGCAGATGGGCACTAGGAAGCATGGAAGCCAGACTAGGCAGCACGGAGATGTCATCTGGGGGAGACTGTGAAGCTGCCAACTCCGATCAGATAATCATCTCATTATTTCTTCCATTTTGGCCCCAGAATAAGGGTTTCCTTCTCCTCTTTCTCTGCCCCCACCTAGCTTACAGCCTGGCCCCTTCTCTCACCCCCTCTTCCACCCAAAACTAAAATAAAGCAAAGCCACATGACTGGAGAGTGCTCAGTGTCTGGGAATCCCAGATTCCAAATGAGAAATCACAGCCAAAGAGGGGGAGACACAGTGTCCACAAGGATGTTCCAGCGATACCCCACTGGAAGACGTTCCTTCCCTCCAGATTTCTTTGCCTAGTCTGCAACTTATTTGGAGGCACACAGAAACCTGAGTGGGTTTTGTTGTCATGGTTTTGGTTTGGGTTGGGTTTGCGGGGGGTGGGGGTGGTTGGCTGGTTGGTTTGGTTTGGGTTGGGTTGGGTTTTGTTTGTTTGTTGAGAAGATATCAAATGATTCATGAACTCCTACTTTGTTCTCCCCACCCCCAAGCCGGGTCTCTGACGTGTCACTCATTGCCTCAGTTTCTCCAACAATGTAATGGGACTGATGAACAGGAAAGGGTGTGTGGATAATCCAGATTGGTACCATTATTTTTTCTGATAAGTATTTGATTGATTTTTTTTTAGTTAATACATAAAGTAACTTGGTCTCGTTGTGACATTCTTCTGCATATTTGTCCCCACTCTTTTGGGGGACAATAAAATGATTAAGGAGACCCCACAGGGTGAAATACCCTTTCCTCACCCTTGCCTGAAATCAACCTCTCCAGATGGAAAAGAAAAGCAATGGCCCCAAACCCAGTTCTTTTTTTGTCATCCTAGGTGTCTCTGTTAATCAAAATAAATACCAGTAACAAGTCCAAACAAATGCCGCTGATTAACATTATAGTTAGCTATGTTAAACAAGCTTTCTTATTTAGGTCTTTATAACAATAGCCAGAGCTAGAAGCCAGGATCCTGGTCTGCGAGTGTCCACCTTTTCCAGCAGATTTGTTGAGGTCAAGAGAAGGGGGATCGAGGGTATGTATTCCTAGTTCCCAGGTGACAGCCTGTTCCCTTGCTGTTTGGACCTAATTGGGCATTATTCACTGCTACCATCCTTGGACTGCCGTCTGCTTTTCAGAGTTTCAATGCTAGACTATGAGAGGCACTATGACGCCCCCCACCCCTTGATAAAGAATACAAGTCTGTTCCCTTTAAAAGGGGAAAAGATCTAAACGGAGGTCTCCTAAATTACAAGCACAATGTATAGAACTCTGAGAAATCAATATTGATAATGATGCCTTGGGTAGGAGTCATTTCCCTTTTGGTGGTGCCTACACTACTTCTGCACTGTTAAATAAGCCCCACACCCACACAGCCCCTCTGGCTAAGCCTTCCTGGCTTTCCTGCTTTAGGCTGTTCCCCCTTTCTGTTCTCTATGTACCCACAACAGAAATGGAGCCCGTCACACCCATCGGGACCCGAGAAAACCCAGGAGTAGGATAGGACATTACCTGCAATGATGGCTGGGTTGCTCTGTCCTCCCTCTGGTCTCACCCAGGCTTCCACTGTGAACGCCTCCCGGGGAATCTCAGCCAGCACTTCTGGACGCAGCAACAGCCGCTCCCTCTTCCCAGAGAAATACAGTACAGGCAATCCTCCTTGGGAGTTTAAGGTCTCTACTCTCCGGGCAGAGGTCCCTCCACCATTTTGGATGGTGCCCTCCAATAGACTGTCACTATCTCCATGCTTAAGGGGGTCTTTAGGCCAAAGCTGGAAATCTTGAGGAGTATTCTGGGGGTCTCTAGTCGTGTCTTCCGCCTGCCTCTTCTGCACTTGATGAGGAAGCCTAGACTTGGACTGGCCCTTCCTCTGGGTCTCTGCTGTGGGTCCCTTCTGATATGCAAAGGTGGCAATGGTGGAGACAGCAGTTTCTGAGCTTCCCCGGATCACAGGCTCACCTAGAGCCTCCTTAGATCCTCCCTCGCCAAGATAAGTGTCATCATTTCTCAGCAGCTGTGATTGCCCAATAGGACCATCCCCTACCCACGGGGCAGCTGGCTGCTGAGACTCTCTCCTTGCTCCTGCGGGGTTTTCAGTCCGGTCTCGGGGAACACCACTCGGAGCCTGTCTCTCTGGGCTTCTCTGGCTCCATTCTGCATACTGGGTTTGCTGCTGTGTCCCCACGGGATAGGACCTTGGGTAGTTTTCGAGGCGGCTTGGGTAGACCCCAAAGAGATGGTGCTGTGGAGCTGTCCTGGGTCTTCGAACCTTGTACTCCAGCCAACAGCGGTCCCCTTCCAACAGCACCTGGTTCAGGTGTTCCTTCTGGGCCAGGAATTTCTTGCGTGTCCAGCCCAGCTCTGAGTTGGTGGTACTGAGTGCCCACCCAGCCAGGACCACCAGGCTTATTCTGAGGACCTTCCAACACATCATATCTCCCTCAGCTTGTTCCTTAGAACCCGAAGTCAGCTTCTTGGTACCACACAAGAATGATAGGGAGAAGAAAGAAAGACAACAAGCAATGGAATTGAAGTCACCAGGGAAATTGATTCACAAGCCGAACTTTCTCAAGTGGCCCCAAGAAGAATGCCTCTCCTGGCTACCTATCCCGGGGATTCAGCCAACCCCAGTGGCTTCTGTAACTTTTTGGCTTCTCTCGCCTTCTTCTGTGACCTCTCTTGCTTGATTTCAGTCCTTCAGAATGAAGATAAGTGTTCTTTGAATCTCCACCCAGAGACCTCAGGTTTCCTTTTCTTCCTTCAGTAACTCTTCTCCTCACTGATAAGAGAAGAGAATGTGTGACTTAAGCCAAATTCTCTGGGATACATACCACCCCAGCTGGTCATTCAAAAGAACCTTATTCTCTACTGAGTGTCTTCTTCGTTTCCTTAGGAGTTAGAGTCTGTTTAGAGCCTGTCACCCACAATACACTCAAAGTAAATTGCTAGGGAAAAAACAAAACAAAACAAAACAAAACAAAAACAAAAAAACTTTTAGGTTGAGACACAATTTGATGCTTATTCTCTAAAATAAAATAAGATAAAATAAAATAGCAAAAATAATCTGGGGGCATAAAGATTCAAACTGGTACTTAACCTTCTCTCCTCAGAGGTCCTCAGCCAGGTGTCCATTCAGCTTCCAGTCTGCCAGGGTAGGTGAGCACTCCTGCAGCGTGGCACTCAGGGTTGTTGACTATTGAAGAGAGTGTTTTAATTCCTGTCCAACTTGTTGGTATGCTGCAAATCTCTGTAAAGTTCTCTGGCTGCCAGTCTGCTGCTCTCCTGACCAAATGAGTCTGGGAGCCCTTGGTTTCACCTTTGGAGAGGCTGGTGGGTCCCTAAAGATGGATAAAGAGACCAATATGAACGGCATAGACATCAAGGGACCTGTTCCCTCTGGTCTCTCCTGCTCTCTCTCTCTCTCTCTCTCTCTCTCTCTCTCTCTCTCTCCCTCTCTGCCTATAATTATATACTTGGGTTTTTTTTATTATTATTTAAAGACAATGATGATGTCAAAGCTAATAAGTTTGGTACATCACTCCTCCTACTCCCTGTTCCCCCTCCCTTCCCCTGATCAGCCCTTCCCCCACCTCTCTGAGGCACAAGGGACAGATGCTCCTCTTGGTTTCCCCAGTAAACATCACAGGCTTTCTCTCTCAGCAGCTGCAGCCTACACAATCAATATAAAACAATCAATACTGTTTTGGAGCGTGCCTTTCTGTGTGTAGCCTCTCTCTCTCTCTCTCTCTCTCTCTCTCTCTCTCTCTCTCTCACACACACACACACACACACACACACACACACACACACACCACTTTGAATGGACCTGTTCAATAAACACTCGCTAGCCTTTTGGAGACCATTCACATCTCTTCCTTTTGATTTATCACAAGCCTCCTATATTTTGTTTTTATTTTACTCTATCATTTCAGATGTAAAAGGACAATAATAAATTCACTTCCTCTTGGACACTGAAGGAAAGGAGAAATCAATTACCTTGCCACGAAAAGCACTAACTGGAAACACCGCGTGCTCCTAGCATATAGACATCCTTTTTCTCTTAGAAGTTTCTCAGTCTAAAGTTAGTAAAAGTCACCATATGCTGAGTGAACAAATAAACAAACGAGGTGCTCAAAATAAGTCATTTACACAAGTAAACAGCTAACCCAAGGCAGCTATACTTTGACTGGTCTGAAATGAATGGGGAAGATGTGGGGAGGGAACACTGAGTTTAACCTCTGCATTGTTTGCCTTGGTGTTAGATGCCAGCCTTCTTAAAGACTTCCCATCCCTTACAGGAGCATGCATGCATACAAAGCACCCTGGACAAACACATGGACACATGCAGAGAACACAGGCATGCTTGCCCACAGGTAGTATAAAACAGGTATAAATATGCATTGAGCCCTTCTTTCAAGGAATAAGAAAAATCACTTACACTTTTAGAATCACTGCTTCTGCTGCTTCTATCTAACTCCTACAACTTGAATGTTCTGGAGTAAGATCAGGGTCCTTCCTTTACCCTGGGTCTCCTCATCTCTCTGAACTCCTTTCTTCCAGCTGACTTAACTGCTTTTAAAATGTTGTGTCCTGTGCACCCCATCCCACGTGCATCCCATTTCCTTGTGGAGAATGGAATAGTGAGTCCCCAGAGAAGCTCTCAGTTCAAGCACGTGGACACTGCTAAGCAGATACCCTTAGGTCCTCGACTGTCCCTTTTCTTTTATAACTTCCCCAGCTCCATGCACTTCTCTGACTCAGTTTTCCCTACTTGAAGCAGATCAAGAGATCAAGAATAGAAATTGAGACTGGGGGTGGAGGTAGAGAAAGATAGAAAAGCAGAGGAGAGGAGGAAGGAGGAAGGGAGCCAGAGAGGGGAGAGAGAGAGAGAGAGAGAGAGAGAGAAAGAGAGAGAGAGAGAATATTAGGAAGAGATAGATGGCTTAGCTTCAGAGGAAAAGAAAAGAGACTCAGGCAAGAAGAGAAAGCCCCTCCCCTTGTCCCTTACCCCCTTGCCACCCCAAGGACCCTCAGAAAAACATCTCCTACCATTCATTTCAGGAAGGGGGATAGGACATCAGAAAAGGGTTCCGCCTGCTTTTCTCCCCCTGAGTGTGTGGGTGATCTTGCATCCCCTATAGGACTCTCCTGGTTCTCAGCTGCTAGTAATCCATTCATAAGATTTCAAGAGGCAACACCAAACTCAGGCTTCCAGTTTAGTTTCTCTCTCTCTCTCTCTCCCCTTCATTCCTTTGCACACCACTCTTCAGCTCTTGGCAGTCCAAAGTTTAAAAAAAAAATGTTGAACCATTTCTGTGTTTTCCTCCTGTTGTAACTTGGGCTGTGACATCATAACCCTGCCCACCAACACCCCACCTCTCTCCCTTTCCACCACCCCCCCTCACCAGCCTCATGCCCCCAAGTACTCCCCACCCACCCACAAAGAAGAAGGTCTCCTGTCAGTTCTAATGTGTGAAAAGACAAAGCCCCTGGAGTGCCCCCTCCTTCCCCTCGGTGCCCCTCCCTGCCTTACCCACCGCTCAGCCCGGCTCCCCAGGCTTTTAACAATGATCCCATCTGTTTGACATGTGCGGAAAGGTGGGCTGGATTCAAATAATCTGTCAAGTGAATCGGATCAAAAACACAGCAACCCCCTCCTCAATTCCATCACACACACACACACACACTCACACAGACACTCATACCCCCAAACCGGAGCAAAAGTGTGAGCGAAGTCAGACTTACACAACGCCCACCCTTGGTGCCAGGGAGACAGACACCAAACATGCCAAGGGAAAGCACAAATTTATACATATATAAATTCTGTTGCTTGTTTGTTTATGAGAGACACCCACACCCCAAGTCTTCAACCCCTCTCCCTCAAAACCTGCCACTCCGCAAAGTGCACAGATTTGAAAGCTGGTAGAATCTGTTTTGAAATCTCCAACGAGAGGGTTTTTCCCCCCTTTTTTTTCACTCCAAAGCACTATCTGTGACGATCAGGCTCAAGCAGGGTTGCCAGCAAATGCAGGAGGCCCCTTCTAGGGTACAGGCTTTCAAACCAGCAAAGCTAGAGGGAATGAATTTAAGGACACACAGCAGGAGCTGGCTGAATTCATTTTATTTTGACGGGGTAGTTGGGGGAGGAATATCATTTCTGAAATGCCCAAGGAATGAAAGGAGAGGGTATGGATTTCTTAAACAGTCTTTGCAAGAGGAGCGGTGTCTTGGTCTGCAGGTAAATCTAGAAGGCAAGAAATTGGAGCTGTATAAAGGAGGACCAGGACACAGAGGGGGAGCAGGGAAAGAGGAAGAAAGGAAAGAGAGAGGAGCAAGGAGAGGGGATGGGGAGATGGGGAAGGAGAGAGGGGAGAAAGGGTGAAAGGCAGAGAGGGGACTAAGGGAAATAGGGGAAGGAGGGAGAGAGGAGAGCCAGGGGAAGGAAGGAAGGTGAGAAGGAGGAGGAGAGAAAGAAGGGGAAAAGGCTGACATGGAAGAGGGAAGGCAGGAGGGTTGGGAAAGATGAATCTGGGGGCAGGAAGGATTGGGATAGAGAAGTGGGAAGACCTGAGGGGAGATAGAAACAGGGAAGGAGAGCAGGGGGAGGGGTGGCAAATACATGAACTCTGGAGACCAGAAAGGCAGTTAGAGCCATGCTGGGTAAACACAGCAAAAATACAGAGGCAGGTGAAAAAAGTCACTGAGAAAATGGGGCTGAAAAAACAAAGGACACATGGTGGAGGGACTGTATCTCTCGGGGACAGGGCACATTTTAAAAGCGGGGGAGTCCCACATTGTCTCTGTAAAAACTTCCTTCTTGCCCACTCCTGCTGCCAGCCTCTCCTCTTTTACTATACCCATCTCACACTCCTCCTACCTTTGTTGTCCTAGCATGCCATCCCTGGACAAATTCATGAATAAAAATTCTAACACCCACCCAAAAAGAAAAAAGGAAGAAAGAAAAAGAAAAATAAAAGGAAAAAAAGAGAAAGAAAAAGGAACACAAACAAAACACCTTTCTAAAATCCCTCTCTTTGTTCTACCCACGAAGGATTCTGGATTCTCTTATCTAGACTGGGCTGTGTGTGGCCATCTATACTTCATTTTGACACAAATTGTTTCCTTCAGATGGCAGGGGGAGCTTTGGCTGCATTCACTGCTACTACGGTGGGGCTTCTCTGTTCCCATAAGCAGTGTCATCATTAATATTAGGAGGCTCTGAGCAGAAAGAGGAACAGGTCTATGCTGGCATCCAGAGTATTAACAAAGGCAGAGAGTGGGGGAGACCCTTAATATGGTCAGTGGTCCTCTCTGACTTCATACTTCCAAAATCTCAGGGAAAGTCTCAGCTGGGAGCCTGCCAAGGAGTGTAGTAATAAAAGCGTCCTAAAGCACAACCAAACACAGCGTCTATATATAGGAGCTGGGTCTGGTTTAGCTACTTGCAGACTCAAATGACACCCGGAAACAAACATTTCGGCAATATGTTTATTGGAATCCTATTCAGCTGGTCCTGGAAAGAGTGAAGAGAGTCTGAAAAGACTTCACTAGAAGGTTCGAAATTGTTGCTTTCTGTTCCTCTGGCCCCGGTGCTCAGAGCTGAGACTCAGTGGCACATCCTAGGGCAGTGTGAGCTTCCTTTACAGTGACTTACAGCCTCTCTTTTTCACAGGTAAGGCAAAACCACACATTTAGTAGCAGGGTCCTGTGGAGCACACAGCTCTCTTAAGCCCCTACCCACCTTCTTTGCTGTTTTTCCCCTGTCTTTGCCTGTCTCTCTGGGCTGCCAGGTAAGTGTCATGAGACTAGAAAAGAAAATCAAAGACTGGCCTCTGCCTCTCATGCTTCACCTCCAGATAACAGTGCCTGGGGAATCTCTGTAGGTCAAACAGTCTTGTAGTTCAGAGACACACACTCACAAGGAAACGCAAATCTAGATCCCCCCCCCCATTCCTGTGCATTCTGAGCCAAGAGAAGCTTTGTCTTCTTGTAAAACTGTGTGATGCCCTATTGCTAAGTAACTCTATCTGCTTGCCCCCACACACAACACAATGGCTTATAAATGATGCAGTTCTGTTACTGATTTTGTTTTGAAGATTGCCTTTATGCAAAGAGATCAAGGAACTCCACACATAGGTTAGGTTTCCCAGTATCCCAGGAAATAGTATGACAGAGGCTGCATGCCAGAGATCTAGATCTTTCCTGGGGCAAGTATTTCTGGTAAGATTTGAATGTTAGAACAAGTTTGTAGGGTCTGCTAGGTGACAGAGTCAAAAAGTAATGCTGGACCCTTTTCAGCTCACCAAATGGGTTGTTCAGGATCGGTGCTGGAAACGGCCTGCCTTTTTCGTCCTCTATGGTCAATAGCCTAATAAGAATGATAATAATTGAAAACTGGCCTTCCTTTCTACCTAACCACATTTGTGTGCATTCTTTCTCCCTATCCACTTTATGCCCATTTTATATATCAAGATTCTGAGGACAGAAGAGACCAAGACCATAAGAGCACATCCAGGAGAAAAAAAAAAATCTCAACTACATTATGCTAGGTGAAAGAAGCCATCCTTGATGGACTGTCTATGTACCCTGGATGATTCTGAAAGGCAGGACTCAGGAGACAGAGAACAGGTAAGTGCTTGCTTGGGGCTGAGGAATGGGGAGAAAGGAATAATACAAAGGCTACAGAGCAACTGGAGTTCTTGGAGCTATTCTTGATCTTGAAAGTAGTGAGTGTACACGTTTATTAAAAACTCAAAGCATGTGTAGTAAAAAGGCTAATATATCTAAGTTATATCCCAATAATGGAAGGGGAAGTGGAGCAGGTGATAGAACAATGTTTTCTTGACATCCTGCAGGTGGCAAAGACCAAGAGAGACAGGGGTGTGATTTAATCATGCCCTGTGGTTCTGCTTTGCCTGAACTCCTCCAGATATTCTGACATGCATTCCATGAGGACTCTGTACGAGCAGGCTAGTTGAAACAGATATCTGGCTTATAGTCATGGATTCCTCAGCCTATATAAAGATTGAATTAATTTCACACACAAGTACATACAGACACATACACATATACACACACATCACACCAATATAAACAGTGCTTGATGGATTTTAATAATAAACAATAGCTTTCATTATTGTTCATACTAGTACCATATTTGTGAAATTATCAAAAATTTAAGTTGAGATATAGTACCAAAATTTAAAAACTATTTCCTATTTTAGAATTTTAATATCAAATATTCTCATTTTGATATTTGATTTATTAAATATGGGACAATGGCATATAGTTAAGCACTGAAACTACTCACATGTTATCTCCATTTATGGCCATTACATTTTAATATATATTTTTATTCAAATATATATTAAAGATTCAACAGACTGGAGATTCAACAGACAAAATAACCAAGTTCCAAATGAGCAGTGCTGTATGACTATAGTGCTACTCTGTCATCTATCTGCCTAGCCTTGGGGACATTAATGAGCTCTGAACTACCTGTATTAAGAAATTGGAACCAAGACCAGTAAGTCCCCTACTAGATCACACCAAAGACCATAGAATTTTTTAACTCAAATATTTTTAAAGCAACATTTTTCTAAGGTCTCTCTCTCTCTCTCTCTCTCTCTCTCTCTCTCTCTCTCTCTGTGTGTGTGTGTGTGTGTGTGTGTGTGTGTGTGTGTGTGTTATGACATACATATATATGTCAGTCAATTCCCAGTTCATATAAATAGTCCAGGGACTTAAGAGTATATTAGTAGTAAGGACCCACAACATTGATTTTGGTCCTTAAATAAAAATATATATTAAAATCTAATGGCCATAAATGGAGATCACATGTGAGTAGTTTCAGTGCCTAACTATATGCCATTGTCCCATATTTATAAATCAAATATCAAAATGAGAGTATTTGATATTAAAATGCTAAAATAGGAAATTGCTTTTAAATTTTGGTACTATACCTCAACTTAAATTTTTGATAATTTCACAAATATGGTACTAGTATTAACAATAATGAAAGCTATTGTTTATTATTAAAATCCATCAAGCACTGTTTATATTGGTGTGATGTGTGTGTATATGTGTATGTGTCTGTATGTATTTGTGTGTGAAAATTAATTCAGTCTTTACAATATTTCTATGAGGTAGGTGTTGCCATCTCTATTTTCAGATGAAGATTAACAACGTTTACTGAGCATAAATATACTACTTGCTAAAATGTAACATCATCATAGGTATACTATGCCACATATATAATATCTCACTGAATTCATTAACTATCTGCTGAGATAGTTGTTTGGTAACTTTCCCTGGAGAGATGTAAACAAATATTTACTCATTCTAGTTCAGCAACAGTTCCAGTGAGGACTACTATGCTGAGCTAATGAATGCACTGGGTTTAGTTGCAGCAGCATGGGTGACTCTAAAGCAGTTACATTATACCATCTCCATGAACCTTCTACCTCCCTCCCATAAACACCCATCAAGACCTATGCATCTAGGGGCTGGAGAACATCGAGGCTAGAATCCCAGGTGAAGTTTTGGTGACCCTCTCTCTCTCACACACACTTCTATGAAGGAATGCTTAATTTGGCACTGACCGTAAATGTTACTTTCATAAATATAAAAGTTTCCTTGCTGCTGCTACCATAAACCCAACTGTCACTTTGCTTTTCCTATTTGTTACCATGACTTCAGGGATGCTCCAGAAATCTCTGTCCCATGATAGCAATTGTCATGTTGTGCCTAGAGAAAACAGCTTATTCCTCTATGGTCCCTACTTCCAAATGGAAAGCCTGGGCTTGAGAGTTAAAGCAACTGAGCTCTCTACCTGGAAGACAGCCTGGGAGACTTTGATTTACTTTTTTGTTTGTTTGGTTGGATTTTTTTTGTTGTTGATGGTGGTTTGTTTGTTTGTTTGTTGAGGTTTCTCTGTGTGGCTCTAGTTGTCTTAGAACTCATTCTGTAGACCAGGCTGGCCTTGAACTCACAGAGTTCTGCCTGCCTCTGCCTCCAGAGTGCTAGGACTAAAGGTATGAACCACAACCACCCAGCTGAGCCTTCAACATCAGTCACCATTTTGCATTGCCTCTTTAGGGTAGATGTAAGTACACATGAATTACCACTTCATTCCTAATGTGACAAAACCAAGCTATTATTCCTCATAGGAACCGGTCAGTAATTTCTCAGGAGTAATGGAAAGAACATTCTCAGGCTCTGGCCTAGTACCTCTCCTGGATGAACTTCTTTCTGATCACTCTAAGAAACATGGTCCCAGCTGATACCAACAGCCAGTTGCAAGCTTCTTGTCTGTCAACCACAAGGTACCTCCAGAGGACACCCCCAAGAGCTCCTGCTCTCAGTATCCTTGCTCACAAGATCTATTGTGTCCCTAATTACAACAAAAAGCAAACAAGCAACCTGATAAAAATAAAAATTCAGACTTATTCATTTCAGAAGAATAAAATCAGACAGGATGGACAATTATACTATTGCTTGCTTAGCTAATGCTGAACTTTAACACTAATAACAGCTACTAGTTGATAATCTACTGACCACCATAAAAAAATCTATGCTTTATTTTGAATTTTTTGGAAAAAAAATTAAATGTTTATTAAAAAACATTTTTATTGATTCTTTTTTAATTTTACATTATGCTCCCGGTCCTAGGCATGTCCTGGTTCCCTCATACTCACCCCTTGCCACCTCGTCCATAAAATAAAAAACACACAACCAAATGGAAAAAAAAAAAACCAACACAAAGCACAGAAAACTTCTCCTCTTGTAAGCCTTAGAATGTCACAGTATGGCCCACAGTATAGCCTTCTATCTATCCTTCTTCACTTGCAAATGTTCATTACAATGAGTTGAGTTGGTTTAGTTCCAGGTCTCTGACTTCTTTGATACCATCAATATTGGCTCCTCACCAGCACTCCTCCTGGTTACCGGTTGTTGTTCTGTGTCATAGAGATCCTCCAGCTTTGGATCAGAAGGACTGTCCCTTTCACACACCCTAAGAATTCACAGACGATGCAGATGTTGGGGTGGGCCAACTCAAAGCCCTGGACCTGGACATGAGCAGGCTGAGCTGCTCAGCCTGCTGACTCTCCCTTATCCACACCACCAGCGTAAGCTCACCAGCACTGCTCTGGCTAGGCCACCCAATGCTGCCGCTGGCAGGAGGTAGGGTCAGTTGTTCTGCTCTCGGGCCTCGGGGCTGGCTCATCTGCACCCGTGCCTCCAGAGCCAGCTCTACTGTGCTGACCAGGCAAGGTGCAGAGCCCACTCTTCCAAGTGCTGCAGCCAGGTGTGGGCGGGCCTAGGTGCTCTCACACACCCTTGGGGATGGTTCTCATGACCTCCACACCTTCTCTCTACTAAAGCTCTTGGTGAGGGGTAAGTGGGAGGGCATCACATCACCCCCATGTCCTCTCCACCTCAGAGCAAACAAGTAGTGGGGCAGCTCTCTGGCTTTCACACCTGCGGGACTGGCTCATCTGCATATCCTCCATCAGGGACAGCTCTACTATGCTGCCCAGGCGAGGTACAGGGCCTGCTCTCCAGAGTGCTGCAGCAGTAAGAGACCGGACCAGTTCCTACTACCCCGAGTCATCCCCGTAGTCCCTGTTGACTTCCCAGACCAGGGACATCCCCATGGTCTCTCATGGAGTTATGAGCCAAGGACATGGACACCAACCCGTGCTGGTGCATAGCAAAGAACCCAGACATGGCCCTCAGTGGCAACACGGGTCGTGGCCATCCAGTGGCTCTAGGTCGGATAGAGATCACCTGAAAGGACGGCTGGAAATGAAAAGGAAGGGATTTGAGAGAAGAACAGAGCCAAAACAGTGTTCTGATCGAGGCTCAACTTTATTATAGCATACACAGAATATAAAGGAAGAAAACCACAAAACCCATCCCAAGTCAATATCAATGACCAGACTGTCTCATGTTGGTAGCCAATAGCATAGTTTCCCAGTTTTCAAAATCAGTCCCCTTTTTAAAGAAGATAAAACTTAAAACAGGCAAAAGCAGAACTCCCAAGTCTGATGAGGGATTTTCACTAAGTGCACTGAAGCCAGAGCATCCTGTGTGGCAACTTCTGCAATGCAGGGCAGGGCAAAAGCTCCACAGTTACCCCTTTTTAGTTTTAAAAAAGCAGGCTTTACAAAAAGGTGGAAGGTGGCACAGGATATACCTGTTCACCTTATCCCATATATGGAGAGGGCAGCACACCATCCAGTGTGCCTGTCTTAGATTGGTTCATCCTTGCGGACCCATCATTAACTATCCAGCCATCAGTTGCTGAGCCCCTCCACTCATTATTGAGTCTCATGCTTCAACTGAGCAAGCCACACATTCACCTACACTTGCAAGTGTTGCTCCTGGAAGGCCTACATGACACTGATGTCCTTCTGATGAAAGACATGTTGCCTGTGCTGAATAGGCATCGGAGCAAGAAGAGGAAACCCAAAACTACACTTCCCAGGAGTGCATAGGTAACAATCCAGGATGGGTCAAAGAGTTTCTTAACATTATTCCAAACTTTACCTAAAAAGGAGGAATCCAGATCTAAAAACCTTAATATACACAGTAAACAAATTAGCAATCAGGGATAAATTTTTAAAAAAACTCATTATTCCACCACCCTTTGATAAAGGAAGTCAATCGTTTTTGTTCAAGAGAACTGTTTTTTAACTGAAAATGGGCTCAAACAGAATGATTGATACATAGGGTCACAATCAAAGTTTGTCATCATGGTAAGTGTTTCAGCCTCCTCTGCTAAAAGATCAATCTGTTGCTGTAATGGCAAAACTGCCCTGTGTAAATGACCATTCAACAGCTGCTGGGTAGCAAACCCCTGTGATGAAGCACTAACTGTATCATTCAAGGCCTTCCCCTTTACAACATTCTGCATAATAGCAATGGTGGCAGCTGCTCCTCCAGCACTGCAGAAACAAGAGCGGCTGTAACACCAAAATCCCTAGTCTCCCGAGATCGAACCTCAAGTTTTATTTGGAAAAAATGTCTGTCGTGTACCTATTTATTACTCAAATGGGACACGGAGCAAAACTGCTGACAAAGAACTCCCATGCCAGCAAGGAGACAATAAACACCGTTCACTATTACAATTAACTTCCTCTGCAGCAAGAGATGAATTGGTAACTAAAAATACAAAAGGAAAAGTAACACAAACAGGTGCAGGGGAAAGGGGAACAACCTTTTCTGAGAAGCCATGATAATTAAAATCAATCCATTCACAGGAGCTATTAAAAAGAAAGGAATCTCTTAAAAACAAAAATGGGCGAAAATCCAAACAACTATACTTATTACAAAGGAACCAATCAGCAAACAGGGAGGTACCTGTCGATCCCCAATTCTTAAAGTCTCTGGCCCTGAGGGTCAGACTGGAGGAGACGCTAAATGGAGTTTCCTCTTCTACAGACTGGCACCATCCCCAAGGGAGGGGCAGCTGTAATGGGAACAGAGATTCTTTCTCAGAAGCCCACATCCATGGGCAATCATCGTACAGATGGGCCGTAGAGGAAGGTGCCTCTCTAGAAACATTCATAGGTATGGTAAAATTCAGCAACCCCCCACAAGTGCCAAAGGCTCTGGATGGCTGAGATGGTTGGGTACCCTGCAAATAGGGTGGAGGAAGAGCAAACCCCTGAACAAAATCACCAGACCTATCATAAGATATAAGTCTTAAGCAAGAGGAATTTTCATGAAAAGAAAAGCAAAGGACCTCAGTAAGATTCCACCATCCCGAGATATTGATAGAATGATCCACCGGAGTGTTGGGTAAGGCTGGTAAGCCCAAGGAATGGTTTCCAGAATACATGGTGGGTAAAACAAAAGCATCCTGGGCAACAGGTGATAAATTTGGAGGAAAGGGAGCAAGGGCCCATAATTCTTCAACATTCATCATGAGAAGCTGCACCAGGATCAACGTCTTCAAGGACCTTTTCCAACTGACAGAACAATCGCTCCTACAGCCACCATGCGGCATTTTCTTTCTGTGAAAAAACACAAATAGATTCTCGTCCCCATATACAGGGTCTGGTCCGTACCAGGTATTGGTTAGGGTGTCCCTCCATTTTACCATAGCATAATTTCTTGATGTTTCAGGAGGCCAATGTCGATCGGCTGCAGAGCGACGCTGCTTATCAACTTGTAAAAAATTTAGAATAAAAAGGGTAAAAATAAGATGTGCTCTAGGGGATTTTGGAAGATACAACTCCTTTTTTTTAGTTTTATTTTGTTTTATTTAACCACCTTTTAAAAGTACCATGGGTCCATTCCATAATGCCTTGTCCCACAGGATTACAGGGAATCCCAGTTTTCTGTTGGATGCCAAACTCCCTGAAAAATCCCTCAATTTTTTTTCTGTAACTGCTTGACTATTGTCTCTTTTAATTACTTTTGTTAGTCCCAAATATTAAAAGCCTGTAAGCAATGTTCTATTACATTCTGAAAGGCCTCTCCAGTGTGTAAGGAGGCAAAAAGAAACCCTGAACATGTGTCAATGCAAACATGCACATATTTTAGTTTTCCAATTTCAAGATAATGTGTTACATCCATTTGCCAAAGTTGATTTGGGACTAGGCCACGAGGAGTAACCTCTAGATATGGTACTGGAGCAAGTAGAATATACTCAGGACATTCTTTCACAATCATTCATGCCTGTTCTTTGGAAATATTATGGCAAAGTCTTAAGGTATGGGTTGATAAATGAAATTTCTTATGATCCTGCTGGGTCAGTACAACAGGGTCAGTCTGGAATACTTCCACAATAAGGGCCCGATCTATAATAACATGCCCTGAGCCAGGGATCCAGGAAGATTGTAATGAGATCTAACATGACCAACAAAAATTGGATTTTTTTTTCTAACAACTATGAAGGAATGAATTTTTGAGAAAAGAGATCCCACAGGAGTATTTTCATAAAAGGTTCCACATGCTTCTAACAAGGGAACTGAACTATATAAAGGCTATCAGTATAAAGATTAAAGGCATCATAAGTAGACTGAAACACCAACAAGATGGAAAATAACTCTACTAGCTGAGCAGAAAGTCCAGGTTTATCCATCACTACTTGTTGGTCCCCCAAGGTATATCCCACATGACCCTTGGAGGTACCATCAGTAAAAATCAAAAGGGCATTAGCTAAGGGACTAAGGGAGGTAATCTTGGAAAAAAAAAAAAAAAAAACAACTTCATGAATGCTTAAGAATTTCAGTAATCTATCTTGAGGGTAATGATTATATATAGTCCCAATAAATCCAACTTGTACAGGAATCCAATCAGCATTATTTTTGCTTAAGCCATTCATTTTGCTCCACATTCTAAGGCTGTACAATAATATTAAGTTCTTTGCCAAAATATATAAGAGATTGCTTTCTGCCCATCATTATAATCTGAGTAACAGCTTCATAATAAGATACTATATATACTCTTTTTAGGACACATCAGTAAATGCACCCACATAAGAGAGACATTTTGCCACAGCAATCCTGTTGACAAAATTGCTGTGGGGAAAGAACAACAAATACAATGGCAGGGAATAATGAATATATGACACAAATTGTTCTTGAATAACTTTCTCCACCAACTCCAAAGCATGAGAGTCTTCTGATGATAATTTACATGGGGATATAGGACTAGCATCTCCTCTTAAAATATGAAACAAAGCCTTTAGTTGTACTATAGTGAAATTTAAATATGGGTAAAGCCAATTAATATCCCCCTAAAAGCTTTTGAAAAAAATCATTTAATGTCTTTAGCTGATCAGTATGAATAGTAACTTTTTGATGAGTAATCGCTTGATCTTCTAACCTGAACCCTAAATAATTATAGGGTTCATGGGTCTGAACCTTCTTAGGAGAAATTTGTAATCCCTTGCTTGCTAATTGCTCTTTCAACTCTCCAAAGCATAGCAAAACTTTCTGAGGATCTTTATCAGCCAATAAGATATTATCCATATAATGAATCATATAAATATTTGGCCATTGCGAATGCACAGGCTGCAAGGCCTGTGCCACAAATTTTTTATATTAAGTAGGAATATTAGCCATGCCCTGGGGTAAAACAACCCAATGATATCTTTTCATGGGTTCTTTAAAATTGCTAGAAGGAATGCTGAAAGCAAAGCATTCACAATCTTGGGGGTGTAAGGAAATAGTAAAAACTAATCTTTTAAATCAACCATAATTTTATAATGTCCTTTAAGTATTGCAAGAGGAGAAGAAAGACCAGGCTGTGACATTCCCACGCTTATCATGGTGGCATTTACCTTTCTAAGATCTTGCAATAAGTGCCATTTGCCAGATTTCTTCTTTACAACAAATATGGGTGTATTCCAGGGTGAATGGGACTCTACCAAATGTCCAGCCTTAAGTTGCTTCTGTGCTAGTGAGGTGGCAGCTTTAATTTTCTCTTCAGATAGGGGCCACTGATCAATCCATACAGGGTTGTAACTCAACCATTGGATTTTATCTGCATGGGGTATGGGCATAACAGTGGCCATTAGGGAAAATATCCCAGCCCTGTTCTATCCTGCTTTACCTTAGGCAACAAGGAATGGCCTTGATTATCAGTTTTAGATCTGTACTCATTGACCTAGTTAATTCCTCTTTTGGACTGAGAGCAGATTCCAGGGGAATGGTTCTGCTGTCTATCTATGCCTCTATTTCCTGAACAGCCTTTCTTAAAGTGTCCTATGCCACCACACTTAAAACATCCTTTATCCCCCTGGCACTGTGAAAGCATAGCATGTACCTGAACCATATTCACTGCAAGGCAGCAGCCATTGCCAGACCCTGATTATAAGATGGGTCAATTTCTGCACAAAGATGAATATATCCTGACAAGTCTGCCTTGGCTTTATAGGGACATATGCCTGTCTTGCATGCAGTATTGGCATTTTCATATGCCAGCTGCTTAACAAAAGGCATGCCTGCTTGTGGATCCCCCAAAATCCTACCAGCTGCTTTTAGTAGATGATACACAAATTCTTGAAAAGACTCATCAGGACCTTGTTTTATATTGGATAGCCTCCCATTCAAGTTTCCCTTAGTTGGCAGTTGAGTCCAAGCACAGTGGGCAGCAACTGCAATTTATGCATAGACTCCTGTGGGCAGCCCAATCTGCTTGGCATTGCCATCATACTGACCTTCCCCCAGGAGCATATTAAGATCCCAATTAGTATTACCCATTTGAGCATTCATCATGGCAGTACATTTGATAGCATCTTGCCGTTCAGAGCTCCACAAAAGATAATCTCCACCAGACAGTGTAGCCTTACAAATACTCTTCCAATCTTGGGGGTTAAATTTTCTTCTACCACTGTAACCAATAAAGCTTTTGTAAAGGGGGGCAGTAGACCCATACAGTGCCAAAGCTGCTTTTAGTTCTTTTATTACCTTAAACTCCAAAGACTGATATTATCTAACTCGATTGTCCTGTTGGTCAATTATTTCAACCACAGGGAAGGCTAACACTTCAGAAGTATCTTACCTCTCCTTATGAGCCTCATTCACAGCTCTTTGTAACAGTGATTGTCATATCACAGACTCATTGCCCTTCCCTATACTTGATGCATTTTTTTTAATTCCTGTAACTCATTAGTTAATTTTTGCAGCTTAATTTCTTTTTTTGTTTGTTTGGTTTTTGTTTTGTTTTGTTTTGTTTTTTGAGACAGGGTTTTTCTGTATAGCCCTGGCTGTCCTGGAACTCACTTTGTAGACCAGGCTAGCCTCGAACTCAGAAATCCACTTGCCCCTGCCTCCTGAGTGCTGGGATTAAAGGTGTGTGCCACCATGCCCGGCTATTAGTTTCTAATTCTAACTTGCAGACTTGTATGTCTGCTTAGGCAACATCTTTTGCTGCTGCTGATGTTATGAGGAAGGCCATAGGCAGAGCAGAAGGTGCATAAGGAGGCCAGTCCTCATTATGTTATTTGGCCACCTCTTCCTCCAAATCAGCTTACTCTTCTGGATCTAATTCATCATCAATGTACCTGATTTCTTCCTCAGCTGTTCTCAGTAACTTGTAAGGTCTACCTTTATCTATTTAGATTCTGACAGGGCTTTTTCTGACAGGTACTCCACCTTAAATTGCAATTGCTGTTCAGGGGCTACAGCTAATGCCTTTGAAGGCTCCCTGTCCTTATTATCACCAATGCATCTTTTATGAGTAACCAGAGGCAAAAGATAGTGGGATGTGCCTGGGCATTCCTTCAAACTTCCCCAATTCTCTCCCAGGAGGCCTTATCTAAAGTCCCCTTATCCAGGAACCAATGACAGTATAAATCCACTTGAGTTAGGAATTTCTCCAATGCCTGCTTTTTAAAACCTGTTCCTCTTCAGGCTGCAAACAAAAGTGGGGATTTTTGTTTGTTTTGTTTTTTGGGTTTTTTTTTTTGTTTGTTTTTTGTTTTTTGTATTGCCCTGCCCCTGAGGAACCCTAAGGGATTTTCCAGCCCCACACCCTCCTTACAGCTTCCCCCTTGTGCCTGGAGTAAGGCTAGACCAAGTTCCATTCTCTACCCACAGGAACACTCTTGAGTAAAAAATTCTCAGAATGCATTGACTGATAGTTACCTGACCCTCTAGGAAAGTCCCAGTAGAGTCCAAATGCATATCATGCTTGCTAGCCAATAGATTTAAAGGTCAATATGCCTAGCCAATAAGTTTGAACTGTAACCTTGCTGATGTAACCTGTGCCCCTAAAAGTATAAAAATCTGCTTATAATAGCCATTCAGGGTCTTCTTCTTAGTAACTCACCTTTAGGGACTAATTGAAGGTCAACCATGATTCTCCTGAAAATAAACCTCTTCCTTTTGCATCAATCTGAGACTGAGTGTCAGGGGCATGCCAAAGTAAGTACCACTGACTGAGCGAGGGTTGAGGGGTCTTACATTTGGGGTCTTGTTTGGGATTTGAGGAGACATTCCCCGCACCCACCCTGAGCAACCACCAACTGGACTGATTGGAGGAGAAAAGACTGAGCCTGGTGACAGGTGCCAACTTATATTTTTCAGTGTTTGTCTTTCTCTCCCTTGCTTTCACTTTTGGCTCATGAGCATGGTGTCTGATGGAAAGCCTCTGATCTGGTGCGGTCAATTACAATGGGCAGAGGTGCCTTAACACTATGACCATGGGGAGTCTGGAGGACATTTCAGCCCCCTCCCCTCCACCCACCACCCTCCCTCAGAGATGACTCTGCTCCTTTTGGAAACTGCAAGACAGAATTGGCAGGAGCCAAGT
Organism: Mus minutoides; assembly: GCA_902729485.2. NCBI lineage: Eukaryota > Metazoa > Chordata > Mammalia > Rodentia > Muridae > Mus > Mus minutoides. The sequence goes on along the minus strand of LR750592.1, from coordinate 126,434 downwards.
CTTGCTATAACTGCACCCGTGGAAGGGACGAACTGTCTGTGTGTTGATTGTCTTTCTCTGTCTTTGTTGGTGTTAGTTTTCTCATTCTGTGTTCTTGGACTTAGACTGATGACATTTTTGGACATTTGACAGACTGAGACTACTCTGTTAAACATCCTAATTAAGCACCAGAGGGGAAAACTTGTCAGCAGTAGTAAAGAAGGGAAAGTTCTGCTTCTCCAAAAGGCCCACCTTCAGAGTGGGGACCTTCGACTTGGAGGTGATCAGAGCAGTAGAAGAAAATGTCTTTAGGCCAAGATATCCTCAGGTACTCAGACCAAGGGCCCTATATAGCTGCCTGAAAGAACCTAGTGGGGGGACCCCCTCCCCCATGGATTAAAAACCTTTCTTTCCTCAAGACCTAGCTTGCAGGTTCTGGCCATCAGGAAAAAGGAAGCACGGGGAGGAGGGATCCAGACCTGAGAAGAGGTCTATCCTCCAAGACCCTTCAACAATGGGCTTGTTGCTCTAAGACCCTCTTCCTCCTCTATATCCCCCTATCCTTGCCCCATGACCTTGCCAGTGCCAGCACAGGCCCCAGAATCCTCAGCCCATAGGAGACCAGGGCCATTGTACTCCCCCCCTTTACTGGAGAGAGGAGTGAGAGGAGATCCCCAACTTCACAGTCCCACCATGGCAACCTGAAGTCTGAGAGCCACCTCCCCTGATACCATGGTGGCTCTCCCACTGAGGGTATATAGGCCAAAGGTCAATCAGGCTATGCAATATTGGCCCTTCTCTTTGGCTGATTTGTACATCTGGAAGTCTCACCCCCCCTACACACACACACACACACACACACACACACACACACACACACACACTTTTCAGATAACCCCAAGGGGCCTATTAATCTCTTTGAGACTGTTTTATTTACTCATCCACCTACCTGGGATGATATCCAACAACTCATGAGAGTGTTTTTCATGACTGAAGAGCAAGACAGGATAATACAGGATGCCAAAAAGAATGCCCTCTCAGACATGGGGGCACCATCAATTGACCAGGCTGTCATCGATAGTGGATTTCCCCTGACTAGACCTGACTCGGACTTTAATAAGTCAGAAGGTAAGGGGCACCTGAAAGTCTACCACCATGCTCCATTAGCAGGTCTCAAGGAGGCCACATGAAGACCCAAAAATTTAACCAATGTATGTGAGGTTAAACAGTCACCTGGGCCTTTCTAGAGCAACTCATGGAGACATTCTGTCAGTATACACCTTTTGGACCCAGCAGCAAGGAGCACGAAACTACTATGACTATGGCTTTTATAGACCAGGCCAGTATAGATATCAGGGAAAGATTCAGAGGCTACAGGGGCTGTAGGATAAGTTTTTAAGAGATTTGGTGCAGGTTGCTGAGAAACTCTACCATAACAGAAAGACAGATGAGAAGGAACAGAGGAAGAGAAAGAAAGAAGATGAAAGGAGATGATAAAAAAAAAAAAGAAGAAAAGCGACAGGGAAGGAATTTACAGAGAATCTTGGCTACAGTAGTTAGGGAAAGCAGAGAAGAGAGACTCCAACCAAAGAGAGACAGAAACCCCCTTGTAAAGGACCAGTGTGCATATTGCAAGGAAAGGGGCCACTGGGTCTGTGAGTGCCCTAACAAATGGAAGTCAGGGGCAAAAAAAATCCCAGGCCTTGGGAAAAGCACCTCTAAATGGCAAAGGTATTAGCCCTGGAGGAAGACAGCAGCTACAGATGATAGGGTTTGGACACCCTCCCCAAATCCAGGAGAGTAGAGGGGAAACCCACTCAATTCTTGGTGGACAGAGGGGCTTAACAGTTGGTCCTCCTCCAAGCTGATGACCCCATTCCCAAGAAAAAACTCTTGGGTCCAAGGAGTCACTGGCACCAAAATGTATTCATGCATTAACCAAAGAACAGTGGACCTAGGGATAGGCCAGGTATTCTATTCATTTATGGTCATTACAGACTGTCCCTACTCTCTGTTGGGGCTAGACTTATTCTCCAAGATGAGGACCCCAGATACACTTCTTGCTCTATAGGCCACAACTAACTGGCCCAAAAGGAGAGCCCATGGGTAGAGGAAAGACCTCTATGAATGAGCCTTTCTGGGATCCAAGGCTAACTGCTTTATATATTGGAGCAGTTTTCTCCATGCTGGTCAGAGACAAGTAGGTGCTACCATGGTGGATGGCACAAATGTCATCTGGGCAGAATCTCTACCTCCTGGCAATCTTCACAGAAGACAGAGCTAATTGCCCTCAGTAAGGCCTTGAAACGTAGGGCCAGCAAGAAAGGTAGCATCTACACAGATAGCAGATATGCTTTCGCCACAGCCCACATCCATAGGGTTATATACCGAGAGAGGACTGCTTACATCAGAGGGAAGAGAAATAAAAAACAAACAGAATATATTGGATCTCTTGAATGCTGTGATGAACTGAGTATTATTTATTGCCCAGAACATCAGAAGGGAAGGGATTCAGTGGCCCGAGGCAATAACCAGGCAGATCAAGTGGCTGAAGAAGTGGCTATGCAGGAGCCTATCCCAGTTAGGGGCATGCAAGAGGCACCCACTGGGAAATGGGACTGGACTAAGGGATGGCCTCACTTAGAATATACTGAAGAAGAAAGGACTCAGATTGCTAGACACCCTACCAATTACTACCTAGAGAAAGAAGGACAGTGGCACACACAAGAAGGAAAAATCTCATACTCCAGAGAAAACAAGCTGAGGACTTATTTGGCCAAATACATAGAATGACTCATTTACAGGATAAAGAAGCTCATTCAAGCAGTCAAGGGATCTAAGGTATACGTAGTGGACCTTGTAGAAAAGTATAAGGTATGTCAGCAAGTAAATGTGTATACAGCCAAGAACAAACAAAACAAGATACCTAGAGGAGAGTTGCTTGGGGTTTATTGGGAGGAAGAAGTTAAGCCAGGAAAATATGGTTACAAATACCTTCTAGTGTTTGTGGATACTTTCTCTGGATGGGTTGAGGCTTTCCCCACCCAGCAGGAAACAGCTACCATGGTAGCCAAGAAGATATTAGAGGAAATCTTTCCTGAGGTTTGGAGTGCCCAAGGTAATTGGATCAGACCTTTTGTTTCTAAGGTAAATCAAGGATTGGCAGAGACATTGGGGACTAATTGGAAGATCCATTGTGCATACTGACCCCAGAGCTCAAGGTAGGTAGAGAGAATGAACAGAACCCTAAAAGAGACCTTAACTAAATTGTCCTTGGAGACTGGAGCTGACTGGGTGGTGCTCCTTGCCCTGGCCCTGTTCCGAGCCAGAAACACCCCTTACCATTTTAATCTGACCCCTTTGAAATCCTCTTTGGTACCCCAACTCCCTTGGTGTCCATTGGGCCCTCCCTGGAGTTATCACAACTCACTAATAGGAACCTCTTCTTGAGGTTCCAAGCCATTCAGTCAATACAACATGAGATATGGCCCCAACTGTCTGCCTCAAATGCTCCAGGGATGCCAGAGACCCCTCACTGCTTTCAGACTGGTGACTAGGTCTACATAAGGAGGCATTGGGCATAGTTGCTAAAACCCTGGTGGAAGGGACCCTTCCTGGTGCTGCTAACCACTCCCACAGCCCTCAAGGTGGATGGTATTGCTGCTTCTCATGTGAAACTTGCAGATTCCCCGCTCTCCAGGGACCCCTGTTGGATTGTACAGAAGATAGACAATCCACTCAAGCTCAAGATCACTCGACGTTGATCATGACTGCCTGGTAGTACCTTTGGATTCTGGTTCCTCCCCCCATCCTATGTGCCCATCCACCAAACCTGTTACAGCCCTCACTGTCTCCCTTCTGTTGGGATTGGAAGTGTCCAGGGCAGCCACCAGGACCTCCACTTTGGTCTTACAAGGGAAAAATTACAACAGTCTGGAGGTAGCTGCTGATTTAGATAGAGGGAGAATAGAAACTTCCATCAGTCACTTTCAAGAATCATTGACTTCATTATCAGAAGTAGTACTACAGATTAGGAGAGGATTAGATTTACTTTTCTTCCAGCAAGGAGGCCTATGTGCTGCCTTAGCTGAGGAGTGTTGCTTTTATACAGACCATTTTTGGAGTTGTTAAAGACTCAATGGCCAAAGTGAGAGAAGGGCTAGCCAAGCAGAAGAGAGAAAGAGAACATTCAGGGCTGGTTCGAGTCTTGGTTTAACTCCTCCACTTGGTTAACCACCCTCATATCAACCTTGTTATGATCTGTAAATGTTCTCCTCCTATTGTTGATCTTTGGACCCTACATATTGAACAAGCTTATAGCCTTCATAAAAGAGAGAATAAGAGCAGTGCAGCTGATGGTCCTGGGCCAACAATATGAGACCCTGAGGACAGGACCTGAAGAATATGGGTTAGTTAACCAAGACCCCTGAATGTAGCTCCAGGATTGGAGCTTGTACAAGAAAAAGAGGGGAATGAGGGACCCTAAGACGTTTTCCAGTCCCACACCCTCCTTACAGCCCCCCCCCCAACCTAGAGTCAAGACTAGGCCAAGTTCCATCTTCTACCCACAGGAACACTCTTGAGTAAAAAATTCTCAGAATAGACTGACTGATAGTTACCTGACCCTCTGAAATGTCTGAGGTAGAGTTCAAATGTGTGTCATGCTTGCTAGACAATAAATTTAAAGGTCAATATGGTTAGTTAATAAATTTGAACTATAACCTTGCTGATGTAACTTGTGCCCCTAAAAAGTATAAAAACTGCTTGTAATAACCATTCAGGGCCACCTTCTTAGTAACTCACCTTGAGGGACTAATTGAAGGTCAACCTTCGACACTCCTGAAAATAAACCTCTTGCTTTTCCATTGATCTGTGTCTTGGTGTCTCACATGGAGGCATCTCGAAATAAATATCACTAACCGAAGGTCAGGGTCTGATACCCCATTGCACTGTAACTGTCTTAGGTGAGTTGGCACTGGATGTGCACTGTCTCAGCCTAACTATTTTCCCTGAGTACAGTGCATACAACAGCAGGCAAAGATAATGCCCTCCAAATTAAGATTTGCTATCAACCAGATGTTGTGGAAAAGGTAATAGCTCATCAACTTGCTCCTTTGGTTGCTTACCAGTACTCAGACTTTCCTTTTGCTTTCACTTTGTTCTATGGAGGCTCCAACCAAAGCAGTGTTTCTCAGCAAGTCCTCTGTTTTCAGGTCCCTGTTCAGGTGCCACCTGTGGCTGTCCAGGGGCTCTAGGTCAAGAAGGGATCACCAGAAAGGAGGGCTGGAAATGAAAAGGAAGGGATTGAGAGAAGAACAGAGCCAAGAGTGTTCTGATCAAGGCTCAACTTTATTACAGCACACACAGACTAAAGAGGAAAAAGGCCACAAAACCCACCCCAAGTCAACATTGCTGACCAGACTGTCTCATGTTGGCAGCCGATAGCATAGGTTCCCGGTTTTCAAAAATAGTCCCTTTTTTAGAGAAGATAAAACTTAAAACAGGCAAAAGCAGAACCCCCAACTCTGATGAGGGGTTTTCACTAACTGCATTGAAGCAAGAGCAGCCAATGTGGCAACTTCTGCAATGCAGGTCAAGGCAGAAGCTCCACAATGGGTTGGGACTTCAACATGACCCCAGGTAGCTGGGCTCACAACAGGCTGTTCTTTTCCACCCGCATGTCCCCAGTTCAATCTCTCTTCATAATACTCAAATGAATCTTTTCTTTCTCGCCTATCTGTCTGCCACATACTTGCACCGAGTAGTGGCTCCTGCTGTAGGCAGGCCACACAGCTGGTGGGTCTCTGGGTCTCCTCCTCTGCTGGCAGGCTGCAAGCAGGTGCTAGGTGTCTAGGCAGGCCTCTGTGTCTCTATAGCCCACCCAAGCCTTGAGGAAGCAGGCAGGTCTCTGGTGTATCTCCCTGCCTTAGCTTTATGGCATGGTGGTGGGTGGGTCTCTGGACGTCTTCCTCCACCCAGGCTGGGCTGTGTGACGGTAAGCAGGCTCTGCAGTGTACAGCCCAACCAGCACGTCTCCGAGCCTCTTTTCCCACCTGTGCCTCAGGGCATGGCTGTCTGCACGTCTGTCCCTGGTTGTATTCCTCCTTCAGCAGCTGTGCTGTGTCGCCCTAGGTGGTGTTCTGTATGACTCTGTCCCCTTGTGCCTTGAGACAGAGGGTGGATCTGTGGGCCTATTTCCTGCCTGCACCAAGGAGCATAGCAGTCTGCTTGTCCTATTTATTAATTTTTAAATGCATTTATCAAAAATGTATTTAAAAACAAGCTATGACCATCTCTAATATGCCTTACCCTCTCTTCTACATTTCTCTATTAGTCAGTTTTCAATAGGTTATATTGTGATAGTAAGTAACCTGCAAATATCAAAGACTTAGAAGACATTGATGTCTCACACATGTCACGTGTAGTTATAGGTCAGCTACATATAGAGACATGTTGAAAAGAAGTATATTTCTCATACAAGGAGATGCAACAGGAAGTTGTACAACAATAGGCATGTGTACTGCAAGTTTCTCTAAAGGACCAAAGCTGATAGAATGAATGTATAGATTAAAAAGGGATTTATTAGACTAGTTTACAGGATGTAGTTTGAGTTATACAAAATGGCTGTGTCATAACAGAAAGGCTTAAAATTTGGTAGTCATTTAATTCATGAATCTGGATTCTCCACAGTCCTAATGTAGGCCTGGAGTCCTGGAAGATCCCTGGAGAGCTGCTAATTTTCAATCTGTGTTGGAATCCTAAAGGAGTGAATTTAATACTGGCTGCAGCAACAGGAGAGAAGAACATGCCAGAGAGGGTGAAGGCAAGCAGGCAAAAGGCACAGTTTTCTTCTGCCATGTTCTTTTATGTGGGCTTCCAGAAGAAAGTGTGGTCCAGATTTAGGGTGAGTCTTTGTACTTCAATCCACCTGATCAAGAAAATTCCCCACAGGAGTGCCCAACAGCTTGGATTCTAGTTGGTTCCAGATGTAATTAAGTTGACAACCAAGAAAAAACATCATGGCGTGGTTATATAATCTTCCTTCAAGGGTGGATAGAGATTCCTGAGAATAACAATACAATCTGGCACAATTTATTGATCAAAGTGAAGTCAAGACTGAAATGGCATGCAAAGGTTTTTGTGCACTCCCCAAATGGCTTCCATGTGTACAACTATAGGTATTATGTGTAGATATCTGGGAAGACAAGTCTGTTCAAAGAAGGGTCTTTACAAGTGACTTGTATGACCATCTAACACAAAGCTTTCACGTCACCAAAACTGAGTGCTAATATCTATCATGCAGATTGTCCAAAAACTGATGAAAGGTTGTACATAAACTGCATTGCACTAGGCTGGCCAATGAGAAGTACATAAGGGATAGACAGTGATAACCCAACGGGCCCACTTCCAAGTATAACCTAAATTTTCCGAATATTTTGGCTCTACTGCTGTGATAAATATTGACCAAGTGAATGCTTTCAAAGTCCATACCTTTGGTTCTATGTAATAAACTGATCTCACGTCATCTAAAATAACATTAGATATTAAAGTTTATTGATTGATGAATTAATTAACATATATAAAGCCAACATTATTCCCTTAAAAGAGCCAGATTTATTGAGCCACTTTCTTTGATCAGTTCTTACAAATGTTGTTAAGACTCTTTCATTATTTTATGTTTTTATGTTTGTTTTTCTGAAGTCAATTCTAATCTATGTCAGCCCTTAGCACGTGTCTATAGCTAAAACAAAAATTTGATCTACAAATCTAGCTTTGGTTCACAGGAGACTTTCATCAATTCTAACTTCTGTTGCTGGGAATTTTGCTTTGTGGCAGTAATTGTTATTGTCAGTTTCCCTAGAAAACATTTAACATATGTAAATTTAACAACCTAACTTTACTCCTTATGAGATTTACATATGGTTGTTTTATAGGGGGTATTTGTTACAAGTTGGGTGAATTTTGTCTCTCTGATCTTCAAAGCAGTGTTCTTTTAATGTCTATAAATCATCTCTGGACAAAGAAAAGTGAATCGCCTCTTTTATCATTAAAATAAGTAAATAATAGGGTTTTTTAAATTCAACCCTCTAATCTATCCATAGCTATTTTGACTTTAATAGACCCCTGAGTAAAACTGCTCTTAAAGAAATGAATACCATGTTAATCAGTGTCTGTCTCAGGGGACATGCCCAGGATGTGTCTCTGGAGATAGAAAGAGAAAGGACAGGAACTCTTGACTGAACACTGGCTGTTCAATAGACTGTAGACAATTACTCAAATAAGTCTAAGTTGAGACACATAAAAATGTTAGAAGGAAGGCCGGGCGTGGTGGCGCACGCCTTTAATCCCAGCACTCGGGAGGCAGAGGCAGGCGGTTTTCTGAGTTCGAGGCCAGCCTGGTCTACAAAGTGAGTTCCAGGACAGCCAGGGCTACACAGAGAAACCCTGTCTCGAAAAACCAAAAAAAAAAAAGTTAGAAAGATTCCCGTGCACAGAAAGTTTCCAAACACAAGAAGCACAGTTAATCTTGGAAAGTAGAGCCTAGTGAAAACCAACAACATATTAAAAAGCCATGTGGAAATCTGATACTTGGTAAACTACTTCAAAATATACATTTTTTTAAAACATATGAAATGAACAGAGACAGCCTATGTGCATAGATAAGATGCATAGAAGCCATCACATAGTAAATGAGAATCCCAGCAGCAAGGGTGGGCTACTTTTCTATGACTTGTTATTTAGGGAGTTCCTTGAGTATCCCAGAAAAATATAGGCAATGGGTACTGTTGTTGGTTGCCCACAAGAACTAAATAGTGAGAACCTATTGCAGAAGACATCATGTGTTCTGATCATAAGGACATCAATCTGAAACAGAGGTGTCAACTTCTTCCCTGCTAGCCCTCATAGTTCTGGAGGGTACGGTGCCAGCTGCTGGGAGAAAATTTACTAGCAGTAGTCTTTCTCCACAGTAGATCCTGATGCAACATTAGTCACTGGCAGAGCAAGAAGTGTCCACTGGTGTAATAGTGGCACGCCTGGTATAAATGTAATCAATCCCTTTCTGGTTGGATTCAACATGTGAATCCACAGGAGTAAATAATCCAGGTATGGTACTGTAAACCTGGCTGAAATTCTATGGCTAAGATGTCATAGGCCTTATTAGGAAAGGTATTAGTGTTGTTTGGCTAAATGGGCATGATATGCCTATCAAATTGCCTATTCAATAGCTATGTTTATGCCTATGAGTCCATGTTGCTGTCAAATTTTGTCAGAAAGTTTATTATTGCAGCTGGCAGTGGTAACTGCAGAAGCTCATAACTGCTCAAAGTTATTATAGTAAATGTTGGTTGAATGCTCAGTCATAAATGGGGTACCTTTCTCACCCTTTCTAAGGCTCAGGGAATTTCACAAAAGAAGGAATAAAAAGAATATAAGAGCCAGAGGGGGATGGTGTATAACACCGACTTCTGGGCACTACATGCATGGTCTTTGTGCTTCTCAAATTTAGGAACTATATTTACCTGAACAAGATCAAGCCCACATCCTGTCATGAAGAGGGAAGGAACTCACAAGACCTGACCTCTCCTTGAGGATTTATAGTCAGTTATTAAGGAAGAAGAAAGATTTGCCTTAACAGTATAGTCACAGGTGAAGTATCTAATTGTAAATCCTTCACCAATGTTTCCATAAACAACTTCAATGAAATTCATTGGGCCATCACAAACCATCTAAAACCATGAAATAGGAAGGGGGAGGGGTTGGCAAGAAGAAAGGGATCAGTAGGAGTGGGAGAAATATGAGAGATTGGCAAGGTGAATGTGATCAGGACACATTACATACATGTATGAATGATCAGAACATATTACATACATGTATGAATATTTCATAAGGAATAAAAGGTGAAAGAAAAGAGACACATGTGAAAACATGTGAAACGTGAAAATGGTTGAGAAGTATTATAGGCATATATATATATATATATATATATATATATATATATATATATATGTCCTTTTGTTTAAAGGCTAATAAAGTATCTGGGCATACATTTGTAGATATTCATAGCCAGAAACTCTCCAAATGTAGGTTGAGAGAAATGTGTGGCATGGGTGACTAAAATACCAGCGACATTTTCATCGATGGTCTGACTTTGCAAAGTGAAAAACGACTCTTGATAAACATTTATGAACTAAGCAAAAGAGTTTTGTTTAATAACAGGGTAGTCTAATTTTTTAGAAATTTGAAAAATACAAAACATACTTTGAATGGAATTTCTATTTAAGATAGAATTGCCACCTAGGCATAACCATTAAAAAGTTTTATATCTGTACATATATCTACCAGGATATTCATGATGCAGGAGTATTAGAGTGTAGGAAAATTCATTTGACAGACAACCTATTTACTCCAGGGATATATAGCATCCTGGAGGCTACCAATGACTGTAACACTAAAACATCCCTTGCTTCTTTCTGAAAAACCCTTGGGGAAGGGCTTCCTCCATGGAGAACCACCCATATAAGGCAAAAAATGTCACTTATGTCTTTTTGTTTGGACCCTCATCCTTGAAAGGTAGTCCTTAGAACAGTGTGTGTCACAAGTCTTTACTAAGACTTGGGTGTAAAGACTACTGCATGTTGTTTCAGTAGCAATACTGTCTGATATTGTGGATTCTGATCTTTTCCCAGACTTGTTATGCATAGTAGGATATCTTGCCATGTTGGTCATTATTGTAGTTCCTAAACATCACAGCCCACTAGGGCTATTGATTGCTTTCTGTCCTTGGCAGCTTGCATAGCATTTTCCAGTACTGTGAAATGGTATTGCAGGAGAACGGGGTTCTAAGGTTTGATCCAGCTTGAAGCCTATGTCCAATGTATGTGCTATCTTCAGAAATACGGATTTAGATTCAACATCTGGAAGGCAACCAAGAGTAAAAGAAATAAGCTACATGGCTTTGGGGTTCCCTGCATTTATTATGATGTCTTTCATGTGACTCTGAAAGCCAGCCCACAGTAGAGACTATTAGTATCTGTGTATTCCCAGAAAGTTCAGTTATGGAACCAGAGAAGATCTTCCTATAGGAAAAAAGCATTTTTAAAGAGAAGCAAATACCTTTCCTTGGCTCATCTTCCTGTTGTTGAAGAGCCTGGAGCCTTTCCGACAGACTAAAATCTGAGGGCAAAGATATTTACCATGGAAAACTCCACATAGCTCTCTAACAGACCTATAAGAGACTAAAAGCAACTATTTAAATACCAAATGGCTATCTGTTCTTCATTTCTCCTTCTAGAATCAGGCTTAACAAAGACCTCACCTGAAAGAAAACATAGCCACATCCAAAGGGTTCTGTGACTTCCTGCACAGCCTCGGACTCCTGACAGTGGAGCAGAAATAAGCCTGATATATTGGCAGGCAGAAAATCTGATATTCAACATCTCTCATTGATACAGTGGGAAGTAGCAACACTCACTTCCCAGTACACAAGCCTAACTATGAGCCCAAAGTGTGCCATCCATAAGCATAAAGGTAAACTTCCTGGATATTCAACTAAAGTCAGAACTTGCATTATGGAGTCCTCTCTTCCCAGAGATCTTCCTTATATATGAATATGAGCTGTTTGAGTGCATAGAACTTTCTCATTCATCTTTTTGTCCCTAAAACCCAGTACAGAGATTGGGCAACAAACAGAAGCTACATAAACATTTATAGATCTAGAGTCCATATGTCAGAGACCTGTTCTGCTGCAGAGCAGCCCATCATGATCTGAGCTTTCCTGTGTTTCGTTTTATCTTTAGCTCACACCAGCAGCCTCATTGCCACTTGGTTGCCCCACAGTGCACTGAGCCCCACTCATGCCCTGCACTCAACATAAACCACAGCAGACTCAGACGACAACTAAAGTAACACTAATCCTGTAGATTCCAAGATCTGAAGGGTCTTCACCTGCCTGGTAGAAACAGCACCGGCACATTGGAACTGGGAGGATTTGGTGAGAAGCTTTTCCAGAAGGGCTAAGACAGACCTTTGCTGGACACCTGGTAAACTTGAATCCCAGTTGTGTTCGCCAGTACATGAGCCTGGGGGCCAGCCAAACCATTAGCATGGGGTGAAAGGAAAAGGACTCAGAAAAGACTGAAGCGGCCTCAAGAATCTCAAGGATAATCCATAAAGGTTATGTCCACAGTCATAATTTTACCAAGGTTTTTTAAACCTGTGAGGTCAAGCAAAAAAATAAAAACAGACTGTGAGACTTTTAGAAGCAGAATCTCAGCTGGTCTCTTGTATGAGTCTGCCTTTCAAAGACCCATGAATGAAGAGCTGGCAGCAGGGTTTATAGGTAGCTGGAGCTAGTGAAAAGTCGTCCAGTGCTGTGGTTAAAGGACTTTGGAAAGAGACTCTCTGCATGTGGACTCTCCAGAGGAACTCTGGGCCACCATGGGTGGCAAAGCACAAGCGGGGGGTATACTGAGCAAGGCAAAGAGATCCATGAGAAGAAACAGGAGAGGCTGTAAGCTTCCTCTGGCATCTCATCTCTTAGGGAATTCACTGGGGTTTGTTCAGAAAGAAATACGCATGGTTTTGGCTTCAGAAAGAAATGTGTGTTAGGACACAGGCCTCGATGTGGGAGAGAAAACGAAAGACTGGCCTAGTCATTTACTGTCATGTGACCTGACCTTGGACAAATGTCTTCCCTGCCCTAAGGTATGACTTACTTGGCTTCATGGGCTGTGGAGAGGATTGAATAAGATGATGAATGAAAAGTCCAGCTCACACTTATTCACAGGCCAATGCCATGTGTATAGCAGTTTCTAGGCTTCTTCTGACTCTAAATAGTAGGTGGGAGAGATCACATGGGGTGGGAGGAACATCACTACTGCTGCTCTGGCCTGCATGAGTGGAAGAAGGGGAAGATGAGAAGCCTGGAGACCCAATCGAGATCTGTGACACTTTGCTTCACTAAGTTGAGATGGTGAGTACAAAGAATTGAGGCAAGCTTCAGGGGAAAAGGAAAGAAAGTGGGAGAAATAATGGGGAAAGAGGAAGCAAGGAAGGCAAGCAGGCATCAGGCTCAGGAGAAGTTGGATTTGCCATGGAATTCAAAAAGGGCTCATAGCACTTATTTAGATTTAGGAGTTATTTAGACAGGGTTAGGAAGAAGTCAAAGAGTCAGATGGGTCCAGCCAGAGGCTAAAAAGGCAGGAAGAGCCAGGTTGAATTATGGGTTATAACGAGATTAAAGTCTCAGCTATCATGGCACTAACAACCAAAGACACCTCATCTAAGATGTGTCTGCTTACAAGGCAGGTAGGCCAGGTTTTCAGACATGCAGTGGCAGAAAGAGGCAGGGGGAACTCTTGGTTAAGTCATCTCAGATGGACTTTTGCTGAGAAATTGGAGAACAGTTTCTTCCACACTTAAAGGGAATGAAGTGCTTACATCTTTCCCAGATTAATTTTGTTCATTAATATATTGGTGTCCAAGAAAGAAACTGTGTGTATGAGTGAGCACAGAGAGAGAGACAGAGACAGAGACAGAGACAGACAGACAGACAGATATCACACAGAGAGACAGAGACAGGCAGACAGACAGACAGACATCCCATACCTACACACAGTATCTCTTCTTTGTCTTGTTAGTGAAATGCCAACAGATATCTTTTTAAACACGAAATAAATAACTTGATACATAGACTAGGTGAAAGGCATTATCCATCAGTATACCAATATCTGCTGTGTCTAATAGACAGCAAAGAGTTTTCAAATAAAGCAGAGTATGGGATTTATTGAGCTACTCCTGTACTAAAGTTACTCGCGTAAAATGTATGAAAGATGAAATGACTGGAGAGTCACTCAAGTCCCAAGGACACCAGTGACAGAAGATGCAGAGGTACCATACTGATGACAACACATAAGTTCACATGTCCATCACCTTTGAGAATAAACAGATAAAAGAAGTAGCTAGTGGGAACCCAGTAAGACAGTACTAGGGAGAAGAAATGAATCCATACACAAGGCTCAGGGCAAAGGAACAACTCAATTGTTTCTACAATGTGCTTATACCATTGTTACTGCCAACACCCAGAAACCTATACAGAAATATCTTTTTAAAGACAAAATGTCCAGTGAAAATATCTGTGCCTCTTTGGTGGGATTGTGCATGCAAACAGTGTCTCATAGAGAGTAAAGGCACGGGCATAAGCAAAACCACACTGCAACTGATTCTCAAGATGGTAGTGAAGCAGCCAAGAGAACTCTTTTATGTCTCCATGGAACTGAGAAAAATAAATGATCTGTGACTACTGAAAGGGGTATGGAGCATGGACAAGCTAGGTAGAGCACACTAAACAATGGAATAAATGAGGTGAAATTCAGAACTATTGGACATCGGGTATCCAAAGGAAATAGCAGAGCCCAGTTCGGGCAGAGAACAAATCAGTAAGAGAAGGAAAACCACCATCGCCTGACTCGGGCTGCAAGCAGTAGAGAAGAGGAAAAGATCCAGAAGGAAACATTGAAATACCAAAATTACAGGGCAGATCTGTATGTGCAGCAGGTACTGGAGAAGAGGGCCCAGTTAGGAATGTACCACTTTACCTACTAAGCTGGGACAAACCAGAGAATCAATGCTTAGAGAAATGCCTCAATCAAACAGCTTTGTTTGGAGGAGCAGAGAATGGGGGCAGTATTGTATCTGCCAACACCCAAGAGTCTTCCTACTTTGACTGAACAAACAATGACCCTAAGAACCACACACACACACACACACACACACACACACACACACACACACAGGAGTTGACTGGTCTGAGCACAAACACACACACACAGGCACAGACAGTGGGGTGCCAACATAAAAGCAGCCCTCGTGAGCCCTAGTAAGGTGTGAATAGCTAACTTGGAAACTAAATGCAAGCTGGGAAGTGGAACCTTTATTTCGACCCTCGGAAATTGAAATCCCTGAGTAGAAAACGTGAGCACCTGGCACATGCAGGACCCAGGAGCTGGCCGGAATGGCACTGTGTAAGAAGGCATCACTGTTTTGAGCAGAGAGGAAACTCATTACTGCTCAGTAATTCAATTGCAGAGGGAAGATATAAAAAAACTTATTCTGGACTGGGCAGTTGAACTCAAGAGAGATAAGAAGCTTGTCCATCTGTCTAGTTTGCTGCCAAAAACAATTGGTAGCAGAACTTATTTTCATTTCAGAAAAGGAAGAACAAAATCCTGGCAGAAGTTATAGTAGTTTTAATTTTGAAGTTTATTTACTATTTCATGTTACTAATTTCCATTATTTTTAGATCGTATCATGCACGATTATGTTTTATAGTTGTGCCACCACTTTTACCTGTCCTCTCCAGGTCTTGTCATCCATTGTCTTACCTTCGGCACATGTAGTCTTTCTCTCAAAGAACTACAGGTAACTAAGGAATGTTAAGGAAAGGAGAAATAGTCTTCTCCAAGGAAGACCCTCAATTGGTCACCCAACACCAAATGGTTAACCCTGAACTCCTATATATTCAAGTAACATTAAGACTGAGCAGGACTTGATGTGCCAGGGGAAGGGAGACCCAGGGGAACCCCCACCCACTCAGAGGATGACAGGGTTGGATGGGGGGGAAGGGTGGTGGGAGGGGATGACAAGGAGAAGGACAGTGAGCGAGATGTAAACTTAATAAGTTAAAAAAAAACCTGAGTAGGTTGTATTTATATTTATACATGCACTATGGATATTATAATATATATGTATATATAGTGCATGTATGTGTGTGTAACAATAATTGAAGAAAAAGAGGTCATGAACTTGAGAGAGAGAGCAAGGAGAGAGTACATGAGAGGCATGAAAGGAAGGAAATGGAAGGGAAGGGGAAAATTATATTATACTTTAATTTCAAAAAATATAAAAATAATATTTTTAAGAGGTAGACTGGTTAACCAGGGGCAGCACTCTGGACAGCAGGCCCTGCCCTGCACAGTGGAGCTGGCCCTGGTTGCAGGGGAGCAGTTAAGCTGGGCCCGAGGGAGGAGTATGGGAGTGCTCTCCTCTCCACTCCTCAGTGGGGTGGGGAGGTGATGACCTCTCCTGCTCCTTGCCCCTCCCCACCTCCAGCAGTCACCTAGCTGGCCCTAGGGTCATGAGAGTGGGAGAGCTGGACTAGGCCCTCCCAGGCTGCAGCATCTGGGAGAGTGGACCCCACAAATGGAGCCCCACAAAGATAAGATCCTGTGTTCAAAAGACACCAAGATTCTACCAGAAAACTTAGTTCTGATCAATATTTCCAGCAAAGAAGCATGACACAAAGATCAATATAAAATGAGTGATTTTTATAAATTACACTGAACGTTGAACGAAAGAAATAGGATAAACAATCCCATTCACATAGCCTAAGAGCAAGGGAGTGGAATACCTGAAATTAATTAAGGAAGTTAAAAAAGGGGGGGGGGATTCTCTACAATGAAAACTTTAAAGCAGAAGACAGTCAGAGATAGAGAGACTTCCTATGTTCATGGATTGACAGAATTAATATTGTGGCAATGCTTATGCTAACATGATCTCAGATTAAGCACGATTTCCATTAAAATCCCCATTTTAAATTTCTTATACAAATTCGAAAAGGCCCCCAAATAGCCAAAGTGATTCCGAGGAGGAAGTACAATGTTGAAAATAATAAAATATCTAATTTCAGGTTATATTTCAGAATGTAGGATCAAAAATGCTATCGTTAGTAGCACAAAAAATGGACATGTAGATCAATGGGATAAAATAGAAAACAGAAATAAGTCCACAAATCTATAGATATCCCATTGGTTTGTGGTAGGGGGAAAGACAACTTTACAGAAGAGACACTCTTCAACACAGGGTTCTAGGAAAACTGGTTATTGTGTATATAGAAATGAAAGCAGATGCCTAGTGCCCTGTTAATAATTTAATTCAAAATGGATCAAAGCCCTTAATGTAAAACAATGTAGTGTGAAACTGTCAAAGGAAAACAGAGAGAAAATAGGCCAAGGTGTAGCCATAGGCCTTTTCCTTCTGAAAAGCACTCCAAAGGCTCAGAAAATAATAGCAAGAACTGAAAAGTAGGACTGTGTGAGATTTAAAAGCTTCTGCACAGCAAAGGAAATCATCAGCCTACAACAGGACCAAACCTTTGCCAACTGTACATCTTCAGGGAATCAATATCTCTAATGTGTTGGCTTCTTAACTCAACAAACTAGACACTCAGATCTCAAATAGCCCAATCAACAAAAAGTCAAATTAAATCACCAGTCCCTTCTGAAATATAAGCAGAAATTGGCAATAAACATATGGGAAAAATATTCAACGTCCTTAGCAATCAAGGACTTGGAGGCTTCAGCTCACCATTGTCAGATGAGTATCATTTTTTAAAAATGCTACAGTAGGACAAAATCTTTGAAGATAGATGAGGAATTGGTGTACTTTGGGGAATGTACACAGTATGGAACTTCCTCAAAAACTAAAATGACCAAGAGAACTATCATATGATCTAGATATATCATTCCTAAGAATATACATAGCCACTTGCTATTCATGCTTTTTATAGTACTCAGAGTAACCAAATTACAGGTAAATTCTGTGTGCTTGTCAGAACATAAATGGATAAAGTGCTCTATCTCTACAGTCTCCTCCTGTTGTCACCAGTTTCCTTTATGGTAGCCATTCTTGCTTCTGGGGGAGGAATGTTTTGTTTTGTTTTGTTTTGTTTTGTTTTGTTTTGTTTTGTTTTGTTTTCCTGGTTCTGTGAAACATAATGGAAGATCTTTCTAATGTGACCTGGAATTCAGTTTGCAAATTATGGTTAGTTTGTTTGGAGTTTTGTATCTGTGATAACCAGTGTAATGGATCTAGTTCTCTTTCTTCTACTTTTATCCTGTTTTGGTATCAATGTTATACTGTCTTTAGAGAATGCATTCATTACTGTTCATGCTCTTAAGAATATGGAATTATGTCATGTGCAGGAAAATGAATGCAACTAAGGATCACCATACAAGCAAACCAAACAAACTCCCAGACAAACACCGTATGCTTTTTCTCATCTGTCACATCTAGATTTGTACACATTGCTATAATTTGGGCAGTCCCTTCATGATCATCGGACGATACAGGAGAAATCAAGGTCCTTTCTTAAGGTTCTTCGTCTCATTAATATTTTTATTTATAACTTAAGAATGTACTCAAAAGGAAGTTTAAGGACAATTTTATTAAACTTTAAAAAGAAAACAGCCCACACGAGGCATGCTGTAAGAGGCATGGTGCTGCCTCAAGGAGGAGAGTAGGTGGCATGGAGGTCAGCCTCATGACTGACTAGCAACCACATGGTTGTAGAGGAGCTTTAAGCAAAGGGTAAGGAAGAACAAATGTTGAGGAAATATCAAGAATTAAGGAAAGTATGGTTAGGGAAAAGAAGATAGAAATAAAAATGGAAAAGCTATACTTCGAATAATTCACCAAAGCAGATAGACTTTGCAAGCTGCATGGCTGTGGTCCAGTAAGCCACTGCAGTAAGGGCAGGAGTGCTGAAAAGGAAAAGATTCTCATTAAAGGACCAATTCTTCTTCTACCTCTTTGGCATGGTTTGAAGTGAGCACACCTTCTGAAAGGTGTTACCTTCGCTAAGTGCTTGACTCTTCCCAACTGGAATGTTAGGTCTCCATTCAGGCCAGAGAGTTTATTATCTTGACCAGAATAAATTCTTCTAAATGGGCCTTTATTGCTACTACAGCATGAGCATACACAAATATATGATATGAAAGTAGAATGGGGACTTTGTGGGAAGAGGAAAAGAAGGAAGAGGAAGGAGATTAGTAAGCAGTAACATAATAGGTAAATGTGGTCAAAGTCCATGAGAGAGTTGAGACACATGGCATTGTAAACCCATCGCTTTGTGCACAATGAATACATCCTAATAAAAATATTAAAATAAAATATCCTTGTTATATTTCAAAGAAAGAAAGGAAACCAGGTTAACACACACACACACACACACACACACACACACACACACACACCACATACATACACACACACACACACACACACACACACACACACACACACACACACTTTTCTTAAACAATTGCTCCTGCTAAGTCTCTGTCATTATCTATGAAATCAGGGTGGTTACTATCACTCTCTTGCAGGGTTTTGGATGAAATAAATCATATGGCATGAACGGAGTCTAACAATGTGTATGTATATATGCTGTCCTGTTGCTTGTTAGTTATCTATTGACTGAAAACATTTACAGGTTTGTACCTTTTTTATTTTTTATTTTTTTGGTTCGGTGCCCCAGCCTTAAAAACATGCCTAGGTTAATTTGCTATGGGTCAAGAACGAGGAATAATGACTGATACCATCACCATGGCTGAGGGCCTTCTGATTATCCAATACTGATGAAACCTCTGGTAAGTTAGCACATCTCATCCGGGTCAGGGTTGCTGTGAGAACTTACCACAAACCTCAGCAACACGAACTGGTCAAGTCAAGATCACCCCAGTCAGATCTTCCATAAATCAATGAGCTTCACACATCTATACCATTAAGTATAATTAGGACTTGCTCGATGTGAAATTCTTGTATATTCTTAGTACCATCACTGCATCAGTTGATAATGGAGAATGCCATTATGAGTATTTTTACTGTCATTCTTATGATTATAATCATCATTTTATAAAGGACACAAGAAAGGGTTACTCAGGCTATTCACACTGAAGCCTCTTCTCTACCTATTATTTTCCCAGAGGAAGGAAAGAAAGCAGGAGACCATGTGAGCAATCCTTCAGAAAGTTTTGCTTTGTTTTTCTGACAGATTGTTGTTAATGATGCTTTCTTTTTTTTTTTCTTGTAGGTAGTGACACTGTGACAGTGTAACCTCACACACAGTCACAGTGAATTGTTAATTAGTTTAATTAGTGGAAAATTCTCCCATCATCTCTGAATCTAGCCTTCTGTGTTCTCACAGGGATTTTAGGTATGAGCCCCCTAACAAAGCATTTATGGGAGACCCTGTCATAATCAAAGGTGTGAGAAGGAATGTGTCCCCAGGGCTTCCTGCCTCTGCTTTCAAATATTAACAGGATCCATTTACTCATTGCCACGTACTGTGGCAAGTTCTCTAGTGCAGCAGCATTACATTGCATGTTTGCATTGCAAAAATCCGAAAGGCATAAGCTAGCTTTCAATGACATATGAGACAACCCTGAGGAATAGCATAAACACTGCCCAAGCCATGGGTTGGTACATGATAGCTGGTATTAAAATCCAGACCACCCTAATACTTTCTCATAACTGCTACAGATGATATATCCTCTCTTTCATAACTAGTGCACTCCCTCAGTCTCCCTGTAAAAGCTTTCTCTTAACAGAAACCCAATAGGAGTCCCTGCACCTCTTTAGATCACTAGGTTTCTGTCTTCAGGTTGAGTAAATAGAGAGAAATTACAAGGAGTAAATGAAGCCAGGTTGAAATTTTTTAGTTTATCCCTTATGAAATTTGAATCAAAAATTCAGAAAATTTGGACAGAAAAGTGGGCTTCCTGGTTAGTGTGTGTGTGTGTGTGTGTGTGTGTGTGTGTGTGTGTGTGTATCACATGCACTCGAACATGAACATCCATGGGGGGGCACAGACGACATGAAACCTCAGCTATCATCTTCAGGAACCATTAACATCCTTGGAGACAATCTTTTTTGGCCCAGAGCTTACTAACTAGGTAAGACTGGTTGGCCAGACTCAGGGACGACCTGTCTGTCTGTACCATATCAGTCCTGGGAATAGAAGCAAGCCACACAGCCAGCATCTCTATGGGGGATCTAGGGATTGTTCTCCTGTCTTCATGTTTGCAAAGCTAACACTTCACAGAGTGAGGTATCTCCCCAGCCTTTGGGATCTTGCTCCTTCTCTCTTGATCTACAACCTCAGTCTGTACTTCTGTCTCATAGCTCAAGGCACCTATCTGAGTCACAACTGTTACCCCCATGGTTTAGTCAGTAGTGTGGAGGGAAATGGAAGAAGCCATATACCTATTTCACTTCTGGTCACTCCTGACATGCATTGTTATTCATTATCTTATATTCTTATATACCTTTCTGCACATGCATCTCTATTTGGTGCCTAGCTTACTAATTCTTCTCCACACTCTAGGCTCTCTTTCAATCTCCTTCTGATTCTCAGTGGAGACTGGCTCATAAGAGACATAATAAAGAACAATCAGGATCTTCTTATACCCAACTTAGCAAAATATTTAACAATTCTCATCGATTTTCAACAATTATCAACACTCCTTATTTAATCCAGTCTCAGAACACACCATCCCCCACCCTAATTATTTGCTAAGCATCCTTGCTTCCCTCCCAATGCTCCTGATACCATATATTGATATGTTTGTGGTTAAATCACCTATAATAAATTTTCACAAGACTCAGTTTACCAGTTCAGCATGGCTATCCATGAGGTGGGAGCTCTGATTCTCCCAAGGGTGTACCTCTTTGCTTGCCTGAACTTAATATTACCCAGTAAAATGATGCCCTTCTCAGGGTAAACTCATTCTCTATTTAAATCATCAACCATCTCCTACGTGTGAGGTTTGGCTTCTAAGCTTTTTCTTTTATCTACAGAAGACCTGATAATCCCATCATGTTTCTTCCTCGTCCTAGGCAGCATCCCAGTGTGTCTTCCAACCTTGGCAGCTCTGAGCTGCTGTGTAGATGAGACGGTTGAGAGGCTGTGGATCAAGCTTGTGGGAGAGATCAACAGAGGAAGTGAACAGGTATTCTGTCCTCAGAGAAGACTGAGAACTCAGCTGTTGGCCTGTGTTACAGCATCAGGGTCCAAGGAAAAATAGGCAGGGATCCCATGAGCATCAAAGCCTGGGGCTTCGGGGCAGGATGGCAAGGTGGTCCCAGAGCTCAGGATAATCCTGGCAAATGCTATTCTTCTCTGCTGCCTTTGTACACAGAGCCTTTTAGATCAAAGTTACACCAAAGTAATGTAGTGTAAGCCATGTCCTGCAAGTAACTCAAAATTTTCTGTTTCATGTTTAAAACAAAGGCAAAAAAAAAAAACAGGTAAAATAAATCTTAATACTAAATTTAAGTGCTAAAATATGTGGTTGGAATTTTATATGACCCAATTTTTTATCTTAAGATTTGACCATTTCAAAATATAAATTAGTATTGTTTAATTATTCATGAGACACTTTGTATATTCATTTTTATTTACTTGTTCTGCAGAATCTGATGGGTTTTTTTTTCACTTTTAGAAAGCATGTACTGGCAGCATCTGTATTTCCAAGCTCAGAAGCCACATGCAAATGGTGTATGCTATGTTAGGTAGCACAAGGCTGGATGCTTTCTGTACCAGGTATAGACCACACACCAGTGCCATCAGCGTCAGCTGGTATCTTGTTGGACTTGTCAAATATCAGGCAGTTCCTCTGAATCACACTCTTTATCTTTAATAAGACAGTGAAACAATGGGCACATTCCAGTTTCAGACAGGCTCCAGTAGGTAAAGGCAGAGGGCCCTTAGGAGAAATTTGTAAGTGACAAATGTTGATGGAAGTATATACTTGGCTTCAAAAGTGGTGCAGGGAATGCAAAACAGCCTCACTTTTCTCTGGTCATTGGCAAAAAAAAAACAAAAAAACAAAAACAGTGTCACAGTTGAATATCAAATTACTCTAAGGGGAGTAATTTGAAGAAAGACAGCACTTGTGTCAGCATCTCCTTCAGTAGTTGACTGTGGAGTCAGATGCCTCCAGCTCAGCTTTGACAAAATGTGTTAAGATGCTGGTTGCGATGACCTAGCCCTGTGCCAAGCAGAGGCTCTGAACAAAGCCACAGGGAATATTTCAAGAGGAACCACGGCCCGTCGTAGCAGTCTGCCAAGGGACATAAAGTCCTCACCAATCTGACTCATATCTTTGGACCTAAGCAACATTTCCTGAAAATATTTCCCTGAAAACATGCAAACCTGACCCTAGGAGAGAGTGACGAATGTAGTTTACCTGTACCATATTGAAATTTTATTTGTAGGACGTTTACACGAAAGGTTGAGGAGAACTCAGGAGTTTTGACAGAAATAGCAGAAGGTTGGATGTCCGAAGTAAGCAAATGCAGGTCTAAGGGTGGGCCAGGGGAGGACCAAGGTAGGGCATAATAGTAAGGAATGTAGCATGAACTTCTCATCATCCTGAACCATCTACAGGATTGTCAAGACACACACACACACACACACACACACACACACACACACACACACTCATGGGGGATGGGATGCTAGCATGGCAGAGAAGTTTCTAGTCCAGTTCTGAGGAAGGGGATGTTCATGGAACTGAATGACTACAATAGTACAATGTGTATCTGGAATGAGATGGGTGATGCTGCTGTGTGCAATCTATTGCCATGTGGGTGGAGGACGCTGGATGTCCTTTCAGCATCCTGCCCTGATTAGAAGTGAGTAGCTAGGCTATGCACATAAGACTTCCTCTAGTACACATTTGTCACCCGTGAACAGAAGGAGAATCAAACAAACATTGTTTGAGCAGGTGCCCTTTCCCAAGTGAAATTGCGTGTGTTGTTTTTAATATCTCTTGTCCATCTGCTTTGGTTGTTTCCTCTGGCCCAGATTGGAAGGCTTCCGTCACATTACCTGGGCACAGATTTGACCATGCAGTCACCTTCGCAGACATACAGGGACGTGCTTGGTTTCCCTAATACACAAACCCCAGGAAGTATAAATAGAAATGTTGCTTTTATTTGTAGACTTAATGCTTATGGGGAAGCTGGCTCAGAGGCATAAAAGCTTACCTCTTCCAATTCACTGAACTTTGGGGCCATAATTCTTGCAGTTCAGAAAATTAAATAGAGGTCAGCAATTTATGCCTAAGGTACCGGAGGTAGAGAGAAGGAGCAGGGCTATTAAACCCAGCAAATATGCTTATGTGTTTTCAATTTTCTCTTGTTGTTTCTGCCGGGGTCTTCCACAACCAAATTGCTGCTGCTTTATGGACTGAAAAACCTCAGAGTGAGAGACAGCTTTTCTTTACCTTTGCTGCCAAAAATGTCAGGCCAGATCTGGAGCTCCAAGCAGCATTACAACAGGATCTCTCCAGGGAGCCCAGTTCCTAAGATATAGATTGGCTACCATGATGAACAGCCATCAGCCAGGGACCAAATATACCAGGAGCCAACTTTGCCCCACATGAGTTCCATCAAAAGGTAGTAAATGCTGTTCAGTTTAACTTTATATTTGTATATTTTAACTGACCTGTGTGCTAGTCATATTTCACTGGCAAAACACTTGGAGATTAAAGAGAAACATTGACAGCTAGATTCTCTCATCAAGAGTCAGATATAAATGACTATCATTGCTATTATCGATGAACTTAGCACATTATCACAGGGGGTCTCATAAAAGCTTAGTTACTCTATGTACAAAGATTAAGCAATGGTCCATTTTCTTGAGAAATTTAATTGAAAATCTAGACATCGTGGTCAACCTTGCAAGGTGCAAACAGAACTCCCAGAAACCATTGGTGCTGTTGCTGGGATAGGTTTCAATAAACATTGATTGACCCTGATGATAATTCCGAGATTGTAGCCTTCTTTATGACAGAGAGATATTCTGATCATCCTAGTGTCCAGACAGCCTTTTCTCAGAACTTACCTTTGTAGAGGGCATCATGCATCTGGCACCCTTTACCTTTGATACAACACAGAGAAAGCCACTGAACACCCCATAGGAGACAGTGGGACTCCCTTACATCAAGAGTAATGCATAGCTACTGGAAGCAGGCAGAATCCAAGTTGGAACTGCTTACCTGCCCGCTGCTAAGAACTGGATAAGGTGTCTATACGCCTGTTTATATCAAGAGAACTTCATATTTACTTGGCAAACAATTCAGTACAAATTAGAACATTTTTTAGTTCCAGTTTTGTCTAAAGGCCTTATGTAGACAGAGCTAAAACTTTGGTGGTTCTTGATGAACCACCAAAGTAGCCTGAAATATTAGGCCTAATGGGATTTGCATGTGGTCAGAGATCTGAGTCTTGCAGTTGGAAGCCAGTACAAATGTAGGAAAGAGGCAAGAAAGGGGAAGGAACACACTCTAATCCTCTACAAATTTGAGAGTTTGCTCTTAACCCACTTTCTATACCAGCTCAATGCTGGTCTTTAAGAAGCCTGTGAAATGCATGTCTCTAATAGAGAGTAGTATAATTTTTAAACTCATACAGTTTATAAAGAAATGAAGATCCAAAAACTGTAAATGGCTTTTTCAAGACCACAAAGCCATTTCCTGGAACTCTCTATTCCTTAATCTTAAGCCTCTTTCTTCCACACAATCTAAGGGTAAACATATTTATCAAGAGGTGAATATGCATTCACTCATTTAGAGAAGTTATCTTGTTGTATTATTAACTTACCCAAAACAGATAACTGTATACTCAAGGGCTCTCTAGGTATCTATATCTAGACTGGGTTTTGTTTGTCTGTTGGGGCTCAAACCCATGCGTTCTACCAGTGAGCGACATCCCAAGCCCCCACTAGATTTTAAAATACTGTCTCTTGATCCAGGACAATAAACCAGGATTCACAGGTAATATATTGATGAGCTTTTGTATTCCATTTTAATTTTCAATATTTCGTCTTTTTATGGCTCTTACTGTATTTCTTATGGTCCTTGTCCTGTTGAATATATTATATGGCTTACCATGATTTACTGTGTCTTTTTGTAAGATGCAGATATGTCTGAAACTTCACACATACTTCTAACTCTTGAATTGAGACAGGGTCTCAGATTTAAAGAAAAAAATAAAGTTTTAATTCTTTTACTTGAGATTGTGATTGGCAGTCCTAGCCATTCCAAGTTGCTGGGGGAGGAGGTGTCTTAGTCAGAGTTTCTATTCCTGCACAAACATCACGACCAAGAAGCAAGTTGGGGAGGAAAGGGTTTATTCAGCTTACATTCCCACATTGCTGTTCATCACTGAAGGAAATCAGGACTGGAACTCAAGCAGGTCAGGAAGCATGAGCTGATGCAGAGACCATGGAAGGATGTTCTTTACTGGCTTGCTCAGCTTGCTCTCTTATAGAACCCAAGACTACCAGCCCAGGGATGGTCTCACCCATAAGGGGCCTTTCCCCCTTGATCACTAATTGAGAAAATGTGTTACAGCTGTATCTCATGTAGACATTTCCTCAACTGAAGTTCCTTTCTCTGTGATAACTCCAGCTGTGTCAAGTTGACACAAAACTAGCCAGTACAAGTATGTGTGTGGGGGTGGGGGGGTCTTGTGCCTTCCCAGACAAGGGGCACCAATAGCAGCAGGGGCCCTGGGGCACCTGAGTCGTGCCTTACAAATAGGCAGTCTCTGAGTAGGACTGAATTTAAGTCGTATCTTTATTTTCTGGCCTATGTTGCATGCCCTCTTGCAAAATAAGAAAAAAAGAAAAGTTTCAAGAATATGTGTGAAGGAATATTGTTGAGATCATTTAGTCAGTCCCTGGGCACCTAGGTTTGGAATTGCTCCAGGCCGTTGACATTACTTTTCCTGACATCAAAGGAAGTACTTAGAGAAGAAACTAAATAAACATGGCACAGATGGCAAAAGTCTGGAAAAATACCTTGGGGGGTAGAGAGGCAAGGAGGCAGGGGAGGGAGGGAGAGGCAAGGTGGATGGCACATGCAGGTTAAAAAAGGTAAGCAGCCATCTTGAAAGACTTGGGAGGGGGAAAAAAGAAGGAAAGAAAAAGAGCCAGCGATGGATCACCATGCCAACAAGAGACCCAAAGTCCTGAAAACAGAAGTAGCCACAAAACCACTTTTTCTTCAGGTATTTTCTTAGAGCTGGAGAATGCCTCATTTGTGCACATTTGGAAGAGGTATGAGTAGCAGGGAGGCAGAGCTGGCCTCATCAAGTTCTTGTTCCACAGTCACTCTCCAGGGCCAACCACACTCATCTCCAATGCAAGTGCCATGCAACCTTATGTAACCCACATTCCATGCAGCCAAGAGGGTAGGTCTACAACGTGTACTTTGGTTACCTCCATCCATTACCAGGAGGCTGGAAGGAGAATCATGAGTGAGCTATGAAGCCACAGGGATATGTGTTCTGACATGTGGCTGATGGTCAGAGAGATTGTCTGGAGATACAGTTCCCTTGGAGTCATCCATACCCTCTGGCTCTTACGATCTTTCTGTGTCTTCTTCCACGTAGGTTCTTGAGCCTCGAAGGGAGAAGTTTGATGAAGACATCCCATTTAGGACTGAATTCTTCAAAGTCTCTCACTCTCTGCACATTGTCCATGTGTTGGTCTCTGTGTTAATTCTTACTTTTGTCTGATGAGGGTTGAACAATGTTCTGGTCTATGGGAATAACAGTGTGTCATTAGGAGTCATTCTGTTGATATGTTCCTTTAGCAACATTGGAGTAGCAGTTTTCCCCTAGGCCCATTACCTGTCTAGCTTCAGGTTGCTGGCTACTGTATCAATATCACGTACTATCTCATAGACTGACCCTTCAATCCAAAGAGTGGTTGGTTACTCTTAACAATAAATCATCTTTCTTTCAATTCATTTTGCCCCCCTTAGAGAAATAAAAAATAACAATTAGAGTAAAGAAACCTATATTAGAGAGTCCTATGTTTATTTAGATGTGGACCTTTGGTTTGAGCCTCAGTAGTTAGTAGAAATCTGCTTACCTCCTTAGGTATAAGAAACGTTTCTCTCTCTCTCTCTCTCTCTCTCTCTCTCTCTCTCTCTCTCTCCCTTCCCCCTCTTCCTCCCCCTCTCTTTTATTCACTTTACATCCCAATGGCTGTGCCCCTTCCTGGCCCACCACAGCCCCTCCCCCATTCCTCCTCCCTTCTCCTCTGAGAGAATGGAGCCCCCCACCTCCCCATGTCCTTCCAACCTGGCATATTAAGTCTATCCAGGGCCAAACAAGACAGCCAAGTTAGGGGAACTGATTTCACATATAGGCAACAGCTTTATGGATAGCTCCTGCTCTAGTTGTTCAAGACCCACATGAAGACCAAGCTGTACATTTTTTTACATATGTGCAACGGCCTAGGTCCAGCCTGAGCATGCTTCCTGGTTGGTGGTTCAGTCTCTGAGATCCTCAAGGGTCCAGGTTAGCCAACTCTGTTGGTCCTCCTGTGAGGTTCCTATTCCTCTCAGGGCCCACAATCCTTCTCCAACTCTTCCACAAGAGTTCTCAAGCTCTACCCAATGTTTGGCTGTGGGTGTCTGCATCTACCTGAGTCAGCTGCTGGATGGAGCTTCTCAGAGGACAGCCATGCTAGACTCCTGTCTGCAAGTATAAGAGAAAATTATTTATAGTGTTAGAATTTCTCACCTGTCTAGGAGATAGGTCTCCTGTTAGGCTGGTCTTTGCTTGGCTACTCCCTCAGTCTCTGCTCCATCCGCTGTCCCTGCATTTCTTGTAGGTAAGACAAATTGCAGGTCAAAAGTTTTGTGGGTAGGTTGCAAACCCTATTGCTCCTCGGGGGTTTCTGCCTGGCTATAGGAGGTGGCCTCTTCAGACTTCATATCCCCATTACTGTGAGTCTCAGCTAAGGTCACCCCCATTGATTCTTGGGAGCTTCCCCTCTCCCAGGTTTCTGGCATGTGCTCCAGATGCCCCTCTACCCCTGCCAGCTGCAGATTTCCATTCATTCTCATGGCCATCTGGCCATCTCCTCTGTCCCTCCCACACCTGCTCCTGAATTCCCCCAATTACCCTCCCCATCCCCTCTCCTACCCAGTTCCCTCTCTCCATCTTCCTCCTACATCTATTTTACTCACATTTCTCAGTGATATTAAAGCATCCTCATTTGGGCCCTCCTTTTTTTAGCTTCTTAGGGTCTGTGGTGTATAGTATGGATATCCTGTATTTTATTGCTAATATATACTTACATGTGAGTATATGCCGGTCTTAGTTAGGGTTTCATTGGCTGTGAAGAGACATGACCAACTCAACTCTTACAAGGGACAACATTTATTTGGAGCTGGTTTACAGGTTCAGAGGTTCAGTCCATTATCATCAAGGCAGGACCATGACAGCATCTGGGCAGGCATGGCACTAGAGGAGCTGAGAGATCTACATCTCTCAGGAGAAGATTGGCTTCCAGAAAGCTATGAGAAAGGTCACAAAGACCACCCCCACAGTGACACACTTTCTCTAACAAAGCCATACCTCCTAATAGTGCCACTCCCTAAGCCAAGCATATTCAAAACACCACAATACCATATCCAAAATTTATGAAGAACTCAAGAAATTAAACAATAACAACCCAAATAACCCAATTAAAAATGGGGTAAAAGCTAAACAGAATATTCTCATCAAAAGAATCTCAAATGGTCAAGAAACACTTAAAGAAATGTTCAAGGTCCACAGTCATCAGGGAAATGCAAATTAAAACAACCCTGAGATTCCATCGTACACCCATCAAAATGGCTAAGATCAAAAACTCAAATGTCAGCACATGCTGGCAGGGATGTGGGGCAAGGGGAACACTCCTCCACTGCTGGCAGGAATACAAACTGGTACAATAACGTTGGAAATCAATTTGGTGGTTTCTCAGAACACTGGAAGTAGTTCTACCTCAAGACCCAGCTGTACCACTCCCAAGCATATTCCCCAAAGATGCCCCACTATACCACAGGAACATTTCCTCAGCTATGTTCATAGCAGCCTTAGGCATAATAACCATGGTCTCTTTTAACAAAATAGATTACCTCTGGCTCTGTATCTTCAATAAAAAGCAAGACAAGTTTAGACTTGAAAGGGGCCAGAAGTGAGCTACCCTCCAAAAAAAGAATCAAATTCATAAGGATATTTCAATTCAGAGAGCTTCTGTCTTAGTTTGCTATCAATTGCTGTGATAAGCACCATGAGCAACTTGGGAGAAGAAAGGACTGATTCTGTTACTACCATGTCACAGGCCATCATTAAAGGATGTCTTGTAGGAGCTCCAAACAAATAGGAGCTGAAGCAGAGACCACATAGGAACATTGCCTAGCTTTCCTGCTCATACTCAGCTGGCTTTCACTCCCTTTCTAAACTATTTTTTCTATTTTATGTATATGGCTATTTCTCGTACATGTATGTCTGTGCACCCCATGGAATGCTTGGTGCCCATAGAGGTCAAAAGAGCATAACAGATCCCTTGGAACTGTACTTAGAGACAGAGAGCCAGTATGTGGGTTCTGGGAATTGAACGGAGTCTTCTGGAAGAGCCACCAATGCTCTTAACTTCGGATCATCTCTCCAGCATTCAGTCTCAGCTTTCCTATTCAAATCAGGACCAATTGCCCATGGGTGGCACCAGCCATAGTGGACTGGCCCCTTCCACATCAGTCATTAATCAAAATAATGCCCCACAGATATGCCCACAGGCCAACTCAACTGAAGCAACTTTTCAATTAATGTTTCCTCCTTCCAAGTGACTCTAATTCATTTCAAGGTGACAAAAGCTAATGAGTACATTAGCTGTTTCTTAGGTTGCTTCAGGTAACCTAGTTCCTTAATGTTTTAGTCTTCATGACTCATTCAAATGTCAGTTTCCTCCATACCAGGCACAGAATTATGATCCTTCACAATGGATCTACAGATGTGTCAGTAGAAAGCTCAGGAAATAACCGAATGAGTTGGCTAGCTAAGCTGAAAGAAGTAACAAGAAATAACTTAAAAATTATCCTGCTGAAAACAAATGTTGATAAAACTCAGTTTCCTCATGTCCAATATGTAAGTAAAGGTGAGATTGTATAGAATAATGGTGTCATTATAATGAGTGTGATGAGGTTCTCATACAGTCTACCATGTAGTTCATGATTCAATGTAGCCAGAGTGGCATCTTCTGGCTTTTTGGACTTGCTACTTGAAGCTAAAAAGTGTTCCTTTTTGACACTTGCTTCAACTTCTGCTAAACTCTAACTGCATTTCTGAAAAGCATTTAGATTGAAAATGTTCTATTGACTGCCTCAGCCCTATTCTTTCATGCATGCCATCTTGTATTTTCCTTTACATTATTGAAGAATTTCAGGAAAGATAAGCAATTAGTTTGGGCCACACAGTTGTGCAGAGAGAAATAAGTTCATTGCTTCCAATTCTAAACCCTTTGGTATTGAGTATTCTGCATCTACCCTCCCAACAGTTTTGTGAATGACTTCTTCCCTTTGTCTGGAGGTCTGTGGTTTTTAAATCAAAAGCAGGCATTACAGATGCTGATGCTGTGGAAAAAAGATAGGGCAACTTCATCAGGCAGAAGAAGATCCTTGTTACAGGAAATCACCTGGGAAGTTTGGCTTCTTAATCAGTAAAAGTTCTGTGCATGAGTCTGTCTAAGAAGGATCCATAGAGTCTTCAGAAATGTCTTGCCCCATACAAATTCTCACTCCACGCTGCTCTTCCATCTCGAGCATCTCTTGGACCTACTGCATTCAGCCTGCAGATGAGAAAAGGGAGAGCTAAAAAAACATTACACTGGAACTTCCTAAGAAACTAAGCTAGGAAGGACAATGTAGAATTATTTTATCCCAAGATTTATTCCAGTCATGTGACCATGCCTAAGTCCAAAGGTGCCAGAAAAGATAATGCAGTTGTGCCCATGAGGACATAGGAATGGAGGCTTGAGAACATATAGAGAATAAACTTGACCCATGTTGAATATTAAAATGGCAAGAATGGTTTGAGAATTTTATGTGTAGATAGTCATGTATGAAGGAATAGAGCATAAACATCTACTAGGAATATCTGCAAGAAACTGTAATCATTTGAGTAGGGTAGAAATTAAAAATACAATAATGCTATTGTTGCACCAGCCAGCAGTTTAATTGTTCTTGGACAGGAACTGTCTTGAGTAACATGCCTCATAAGCTGCTTAAGATAGGATAAAAGACACTAAGCATAATAAATAGATAGCTGCTCCTTGGGGGAAATGAGAGAAATTTATTTATTTATTTAATACTGAAAGAGTAGAGCTATGACACAGGATAAGGCAGAGTTGATAACTGGTGAGTTATTGCTTACGAAAATGCCTCAGTGGTAGAGCAGTTAAAGACATTTTGAAAATGGGGATCATTTTAGGTTCAACTTGAAATTCATTTTGCTATAATTTCACATCTTGGCTAAACATCCTCATTGAATACCCTAACCACAAAGAACACTGCTTTTACATTTAGAACTTGTGGAAACCAGAGGAAGATCTTAGTTTTGTGTTTCAGTTGCTATTTGAAACAATGAGATCATGTGTAAAGGTGGAAGATAAGACTTCAGATCTAGGGCTAATAAGGAGAAAATAATTCCTCTAGACATGGCAATATTTAGGAGCTTTTCACAGGATTTGAAGTGGAGGTTCAAAGGATCTCATCTTGATCTCAAGGGAAACAGAAGATACCTCTACAACACTGGTAGCATTGACTAGCATGATTGGGTTTCTGTAGCTCATGCCTGCTCATTAGTAGGGAACCTCAGGATTTCACTTTCACACCCATTAAAGTATCTGAATGTCTTTTCTGACATTTCCCAGGAGCTTTCTTGTATCCAAAAATGTAAACTGCCACCTCTTGGTGGCCCTCTTCCATTCATTTTTGCCCTGTGAAACTGACCTTTCAACTGCCATCTGCATTGCCTCTTTCTACAAGTATAGTTTCCAGAGGATGCCTCTCCTTCCCTGACCAAACATGCAATCCAGTTACATTATGTCTTCCAAAGTGTGAGGACTCTAGACATTTTGATTATCTATTACTGTATAAAACACTTTGAATGTGATGACTTCAAGTGACAATTATTGCTCATGCTCTTGTTGTATTGACTGTTTCCTTACTTGATATTGTCAGGTTCAAAGGAAACTCCAATTCCTCCAATTCCAAGGCAGTCCAAATATCCAGAAATGAGCTTAACGTGGACTATATGAGAATGACTGGCAGTTAGATAAAATTCAGCATTCCTTGGGAATTTTTAAGTCTGTCTCCCCTCTACCAAAAGGAGTTATTTCCCTACCTCTGGCTGTGGTACCTATCGACATATCATAAACTCTATCACAAGTACTTGCCGCACATCCCAAAGTCCATATAAGCCCTTCTCACCTCTTCCCCTATCCTAAGCTCCCTGCAGCTTACAGGATTCCCTTGCCCAATTTCTCATTCTCTTTATAATCCTGATTTTCTTGCTATGTTCTTTTTCTGTCTGTTTGTCTGTTTCTCTTTGACTCTGTCTCTCCTCCTGTCCCTGCTCCTCTCACAATGTTTGCTCTATAACCTGCTGCTCTCCCCTCTCTACCAGACAGCCTCATCATGTCCAATCTGCTGGCCATGTTCAGTCTACTTATTTCTCTCTAATCTGGTCTCTTCCAGATGCCTCTGGGTGTTCTCTCTCTCTCTCTCTCTCTCTCTCTCTCTCTCTCTCTCTCTCACACACACACACACACACACACACACACACACACACACACACACACACACCTAAAATAAAAACCTTCCCATTACCCATAACATGGAATAGCAATGTGATCAGTTTATACAGGTATCAAATATGGCACTAGAATAATCAGCAGCATATCCTTGGTCACAATGGTTGACAGTACTGACTGACTAGCTGTGAGCTCAATTAGGACTGTACCTTAGAGTTTGTTATGTGGTTTCCTAACAGTATGGTGATCAAGTTCCAAGATGAAACATTGCAAGAAAGGTGAAAAGAAAAGGTGAATATCTTTTAAGCCAGGCCCCTAGAGGTTCGATACACCATTTGCTGCAGACTATTGGTGAAATACCAGAGGAAGGAAAGCAAATTCTGCTTCTCAAGTTAAATCTGGCAAAGGAAGAGAAAAGGAAAAGGAAAAAACACATGTGCGTGCATGCATGCATGCTTTCTTACATTGAACTGTAAGGCATCTCTCTACAGCAGCTAGTTGCTTGCAAAGAGAATGTCTTCTGAGAACCACTTGGTCTGTTTCTATTGGCAACTCCTTAAAAACCTTGAAAACAAGTCCAAGAGACTCTGGTTACAGAACCAGCCCGGCAAATCAATCTTCCCTGCCAAGCAGTCTCCTTCCCAAACTCCTGCTTTTCAGTTACCCACATTTCCTGTGACTACCACATTTATCACTTATGTGTCTCTGCGAAACTCTGACTCCATTGGTTTACCCTGAACAGCATGCACTCACCCTAAGCAGAAAGGTAAGCGTGTGCCCTCTTTGACAAAAGGCTACAACTCATCTGCTACTTATCCAACAAAGAGATCTATGTGCCGAGATCTTTAGTGTCTATAATAGCTATGTATTCCTGAAAACTGCCCAGTTCTAATACTAGCCCCACAGTCCTGTTCTTAGGATGTGTAGCTTAACTAAATGAACTTGGACTATTCTATATATATTTCAAAGAGTCAAGTTTTCCAACTGAACTTAATCGAAGCAGCTCTAGAAATTTCTGGTAATTTTGAGCTGTAAGGGAGAAAAAACTTTTCCCCAGACGTACTTTCATACTCAAAAAGCCTTACATGTATCTAAGAGTAGCAAGAGGTCTAGAGGCATGGCAAACAGGAGACAAAATTGGATAAAGAATAAAAACTTTCCAATTTCCACCTTGCCCTAGTCTAGAGTAAGCTAGACATTGCTTAGGCTGCAAATAAGTGGATTTCTGACCCCTCTCCCAGTGAACAGATTCTAACCTTGGCTAAGAGCTGAGGCTTCGCCTAAGACCAGACATTGATGGGACAAGATGAATGAGAGATAAGATACAGCTGTTTGCTACCAAGCTTCGTCTCCACTCTTTATAGATGAGCTAAAAGGATAAAGAGTCACTCCCCACCATAGCTCCCAGCCAGCTTTTGATCATCAGCTTGGCTATCTGGTTATGGATATTACAAAGGAAAAGATACCGTCAGCAAGTGAGGGTGGCTTGTGATAAATCACCATCTTGACTTATATTGATTAACTGCAATTCATTATCAGACAGGTGATGGAGGTTCGTGTTGCTCCCAATCTCCAGAGATTATCAGCATGGAAATCCTACAAATGCCTCAGTAAGAAAACAAGAGAAACTCAAAACACTGGATGTAATGCTACTAAATATTACTTTATTGAGGTTTCTTATCATCTCAGGAAAGAAGCAATTTTCTAGTTCACACAACCCTGGGCCTTCATCTCAAAAATACATCAGCAAAATCCAAAATCCTCCTGCCTCCTTCCTTCCACCCCGCTCCTGGTCTCTATCTTTTTGTTCAATTCATGTTCAGGATCTGTCTTCTCCAGAAGTCTGCATGGACACCACAGCTCATCAACCTTGAAGTTATTTATGCATGCATCTTTGGGGATGAGAGGGGTTAATGGACAGACATGTCTTTTTCTGTTTTGCTTCATGTCTGGCACATGAAAGGCATTGAGTCTACATTGAATTGAACTAAATGTAATTAAAACACTGGTATGTTATGTTATATTATGCTATGCTGTGCTATATTATGCTATGCTATGCTATGCTATGCTATGCTATGCTATGCCATGCCATGCCATGCGATGCGATGCGATGCTATGCTATGCTATGCTATGCTATGCTATGCTATGCTATGCTATGCTATGCTATGTAGCATCTTCTTTATTCTTCTCCAGGTTCCCCACAGTGGTAGAATTGTAGCTCTACTTGCCACTGGGGACTTTATAAGGATGTATCCTTATTAATTCTTTACATATATAGTTCTATATAATACGAGCAGTATGCCAGATTACAAATGATTTTTGAGACGATTAGTCTTGCAAACCCTGTCATAGTGCTTTTCTAAACCATAAATGCCCTGGATGGATATCAGAGGTTTACAATTAATTTTAACAGTGTTTTAAAAATGATTTCCTGCTTATAATCTTTCCATGGTTGCCAATGTCAAACTTCAAGGTCAGGGTATGTGCAGAAGCCTTCTGATGAGTCTCCTTTTCCAGCTTGCAAGTTTTCTAAAATTAAAGAGGATCATATAAGGTGCTGAAGTCTTGTTGACTACCACACTTAACCCAATAGGCACTATCACTTCTTCACCTATGAGCTGAACATTTTGAACAAGCTCATGGGTGCTATCATGGCTAAGAAAGGAATGTACACTCTGTGGTTCTCTTAATATCCTCAAGTGGATATTTAAACATTGACATCTATCTGTACACTTCAGAAAAGTCTCCAGATTGGAAATCAGGCGATCTTTGGAAACCTTCATTTTTGAAGGTTGATTTTTTTAAAAAATAAAATAAAACAAAGTGTGAGTAGTTAGAATACTAATCAGAAAACATGCCCCACCACCCTCTAGTTCTTTAGTATGACACCCACTTGGCTAGTTACAAAGCTCTATTTTGCCCTGGGAGTCCAACAGTCTACCACCAGCCTTTCACCTTACATACATCTCCCAGTAGCCTCTTGAGTGGTCATTTCAAGGTGACTCTAACCCTCCTGAGGTCTGGTATTTTAAATGTTAGGCTTTTTTTCTTGGCTCTGGAATCCTTCGCTCTTCTCCATTTATAGCTTCTTCCACCATGGTGGCCAGTAATCCTTCAACTTTTAAATGTTTCCTTCGTGTTAACAAGTACCAAAGAAAGGCAGCTGACTTCCTTGTTTCCTGTGGTGAGTGAGTTTGAAATGACCCGAAAAGTCAAGGCAACTTCCTCACTCAGGGACCTAGAGAAGAGAGCCTCTGGCTCAGGTCTGCTCAGTCATCTGTCTGTAATTGACTCAGCCCTCATGTTAACCATGGGCTTCAGTTTCACAGCCAGGGATGAATTGTGTCAACCATCCCCAAACATCTCTGGCCTAAGAAAAGCTGTCATGGATAGCTTGTCCTTTGATAGTTTTCTTTTAATATTTATAAACACAGAAGCATTTTTCTCTCCTCCACTTGAAATGTATATATTCATTCATTAAAAGGCATTGACGTTACTGAGGTAATGGCCTGTCGACAGAATTATAGTAGGAACTATCTCGCTGCCTGCGGGCCTGTGCATTTTAATATAATTAAAAGGCTTCTGTTTGGAATCTTAGCTAATTAATATTCATGCTTTGCCCCTTCCACCTGCCTCTCCTTATCTGCTGTCTTTTAGCAGATTGATCGTGGCCCAATTAAGGCTGCCTCCAGTCAAAGCAAGGCAGGAAGGGAAAGAAAGTAGAAATGCCACTATAACACTGTCTCTTTAATGAAAAAAAAAAAACATTTTAACTAATAGGAATCTTTTTCTAGTTGTTGAAAATTGTAGAGGAAGAGAATCCATGCACATCAGGATTTGGGGAAGTTGGTGAGAATGGACAAAGAATATAGCTTCAATTAGTCACAGTGAAAATGCACTAATCTTAAAGAAGTTTCTCAAATTGTATTTGTGTTGGAAACCATAGCACAAAACCTTGCAAAGATAATAGGTATGTTTTAAAGACAAGAAGCCAAAAGTAACAGTGATGGGTGTCACTATTCAACGGTCAAGAAAAAAAAAAGTCATTCACACAATGTGATCCACTCCCATGGGACCTTTGAAAACCAAACAGATTTAAAGCCAGGTCCCATGGTTGCTGTTACTTATTCCCACTACTCTAACAGAATATCAAAGGCTGAGCAATTAAGAAAGAACAAAAACGCATCTCCTCCAGTTCTTCAGGCTAGGAAACCCAAAATCAGGCTATTACTAGACTTTTGGTGCCTGGTGAGCTTACATTTTGTGCTTCCCTGATGGTGCCTTCATACTCTATCCCCCTAGAATGGCCAAATGTGCTCATGTGGCCAAAAGGACAGTAAAGCCCTCCTGGCCCCCTCGAGTCCTTTCTAATTCCACTCATGAGATCAGACTCTCAGGGCCTGGGCACCTGAAAAGACCCTGCCGCTTTGTTTGTTGTTGTGTTTCCTTGTTGGAAACAGGAATTCACTCTCTAGCCTACCCTAACCTGGAACTCACCGTGTAATCTTGAAGTCTCAGATTCCTTAATGCTGGGATTACAAGCAGGGGCCACCTAAGGGCTCATGCCAAATACTAATGTTGAAGATTGGATTTGAATATGAATTTTGGAGAAACACAAACACGGAAACCATATCAATCATTGATTGATCTCTGTCCAATCAGAAACTGTTTTTCCTTAAAAAGAAAAGGCTGAGGAGAGAGGGAGCAAAGAAACGAGAGCATCTTTAGTTAAACTATTTCTATGTATGTGACAACCTGCTATAAAAAGGAAAACAGTTCTCTTTGAGTTTCAGGATTCATTTTAATAAACATACTTGACCCTCAATAGCTTCTCAGGGGCAGGGTCTAAACTGAGAATAGGAGGAGAAAT
Organism: Mus minutoides; assembly: GCA_902729485.2. Taxonomy (NCBI): domain Eukaryota; kingdom Metazoa; phylum Chordata; class Mammalia; order Rodentia; family Muridae; genus Mus; species Mus minutoides. Next base: position 88,149 of record LR750592.1, on the reverse strand, counting down.
TGTTAGATCTCTGCCTTCTTCCTGAAGCACTCTTTCTAGGCACAAGTATCTTAAGAACACATCATCATGAGAGCTAGCCTCATTAGAAAGTCACCAGAAAGAACCCTCACATCTAGGCCAGTCCACTTTGGTCAGCTTATACTACAACTGTGGGTCTTATCTGTAGAATGGAATCAATAGACCTCCTCCAGAGATCTCTTGTAAGGGCAAAATCAAATCCTCAAAGTGCAAGGCTCAGTAAAGGCTAAGTACATTCACTGAGGAAGAAAACATAGAAGCCAGAGCTATGCTGTGTCTCAGAAGAGAATATTTTTTAGAAAGAAAGGAAAACAGAGAGACGTATAATTCACTTTCATTGCCTCAAAAATCAGAAACAAGCAGAGGGGAAAAAAGCCTAAATGGATTTTATTACATCTCTAATCCTGTCTCACCTAGCACACTGAGTATTAATAATGGAACAAAAAGAGTTTACAGAAGCAAGATAAAAATAAATCAACCAGCACCGGATTTATGTGATAGGTGCGTACTTTGTCCTGGTGATGAGTCACTGGCTTAGGATCCGCTCAGGTTCAGCAGGAAGTGAATGGACCGTCCTCAGCTTAAGACTCTCCCTCCCATCTCTACTGTTGCTCCATTATGAGTTTCAGGCTCTTCAATTTTGAAAAATCCAGCTCGATAGACTTCCTGGATGAGATCATTTAGGAACTGCATTGTTGACCCATCTAAACAGAATACTCTTACATTTTTTTAATTCTCACTCATCTTTGAGGGCAGTTCAAGTGTCCTTTCTTCTGGGAATCCATCCCTGTCACCCTAAACACAAGTGATGTCTCCTTACTTTGGATCCTATGTTATAAACGTTCCCAAGTCCATCCTTCCCAGTGGTGATGATGGTATATGCTAACTGCCATTGAAGAAATGGAAATGATTGGAGAACTTTAAACCCTAACCAAAATAATAATAATAATAATAATAACTGTGGTAGTAGAGCCCTCTCATTTTACATGTGAGTGAACTGGGGTAAGGCTAAGGAAAAAAATGTGGAATTAGTAACTAGATCAGGTGGTAGAAGAAACAGAACCGGGAACTCAGATCTTCCAGCTTGTATCACATGGTGATTTCCTGTCTCAACACTGAAAACTGTACTTTCTATTTTGCTGCATGTCTTATTACTACAAGGAGAAGGAGGGAGGTAGAGAAGAGGTGGGTAAGAAATAAGGAAGAACTAGATAAAAGCTTTAAAATTGAAAGACTAAAAAATGGGAAATTATTTAAAAATTACAGGAAACTGTAGCCAATAAATTTATTCAACCAGCTATAGAATATAAGTTAGGAAAGCAAGTGAAAATTTTTTACTCTTATGGTTAGATTAGAAATACTCAACCTGCATTAATCTTGCAAAAATATTAAATTATAAACTTAAAATGAGCATTTTAGTGTGTGAGAAATCATTGCTTACTAAAGTCTATTCAAATAATATGTCTATTTTTTTTTATGTGCTGGGAGTGCTAATATGTACTCCAACACTGAGGTACACTGTAGTTGATTACAGTGATTGAAAATATTTGTAATGCATATTTAGCTATTCATATTCCAACCTCTTATAAATTAACAAAAGATATATACTAGGCACAATACTAGTTTGCAAAACAATGCTGTAGGCTTTTGATTGCATTCCAGTGTCAGTAGATATTTTCAATGAGACTGATGAATTTGGACAAGAAGGCCTACTACTTTTCCAGTGTGAGGAGCAGAACTTTATACCATGTCTCTCTTGCTTCTGAGGACTTCAAATGCAGACTGACTTTGTGTGATTGGCTCTTGGGTGTGGTTTCCACCCATTTGCCTGTATGAGCTGTATGTACCCTCACCTTCAATCCCTAACTGTGGTAGGAGCCCTGACCAAAGCAGGCTTCCTTTTTTCACTTATAGAATTAAACAGAACAAGGCAGAACCACATTAAGTGAGCCTAAGAAAATTTTCATCAAAGGAGGAGAAGTGGGCCTAAGTTAGAGAAGAGTCCAGCTTGGCTTGCCTCCTGTAAGCAGCTAGAGTAAATGGGTTCATGGAAGGCTAGGGCTAATGTGAGAGAGGCAGTCTATTTGTGCACAAAAATTATAGGGACATCAAAAACACTCATCAAGATAAGCGAGATTTTAATGCATTGAAGTATTTAATTCAACAAGTACTGCATGATGAGCAAATGTCACAATTTAAATACCTTACCCTGAGCATGCATCATCCATTTAGCTCTAATTCTGTTCCTGATTCCAATAAAACTTTATAGAAACAGGAAAACAAACAACAAAAATCCCAACAGCTGACCTCACAGAACAATCAAAGTTAAAATACAGATCACTGAACATATTCTATATAATTACCTTCTGGCTAAGAGTATAGGATATACATGAAACAAAAACAAATTATGTGATTTTGCTTGGGTTTCAACCTCAAGATACCTCATTAGGTAAATACAAACATACCAAAATCTCAGTTTAAAAAATTCTGAAATACCTGTGGGCCTGAGCATGTTGAGTTAAAGGCTCCTAAGTCTGTATATCTATATAGGTTCCAGTATAGTCAATCCTATAACACAATTTCTATCTTCCTGGAAATTACTCAGGTTCATTTTTACTCAGTGCCTCTATTCCAGATGCCCAATGACTTGTAATTTTTGTTACAAATATGTTTTATCTGGTCTTGAAGTTCTTACAAATAAAATAACAATGCATGAACTTCTTTATGCCTGGTTCCTTCCACATCAATGCCTTTAGGTTTGTTTTAGCTAGGGTTTCTATTGTTATGACAAAACAGTATAACCGAAGGATGTTGGAGGGGAAGGGTTTCTCCCAGCTTACAGTCCATCATGAAGTTCAGAAGTAAGGCCAAGAACCTGGAGCTGGCAACTGAAGCAGAAGCCATGGAAGAATGTTGCTTACTGGCTTGCTTCAGATGGTTTGGTTCACCTGCATTCTTATAGCACCCAAGACCACCAGTCCAAGAGTGGCACTGCCCACAGTAAGCTGGACCCTCCCACATCAACCATCAATCAAGTAAATGTACCATGGGCTTGATTTAATGACTTGGGGAAGAAGAAGTAAGGTGACTGGAAACCCAGTTCACAATGAACTTTTCTTTAGGTTGCTTCCTTGAAGAATTTGATTATCTATCAACATTTCACCAACAATGTGGAGGTATATCACCAAAAGTAAACATGGGGTATACCCGGGATCTAGAGATTTAATCAATAGTGAACATTTCAAAGGTAATGAGGAAGTCCTTCAAAGTTCCCAGAATTCAACCTAACAGCAAAGCAATATATGAAATGAAACATATAATTTATTGTTTTCATCTTGAATAGAGATTCTTAACTCCTAAGTTTAATGTTTGTATTTACTGTTCCTGCTCTGATGTGTGTCAATTCCCTACCTGGATTCCTCCTCAAAAAACAGCCAACAAAACTGCCTCAAAGAATGTCTCCTAATCTAAAGAGATATTCTATAACACATATCCCCCCCCCATGTCATAGGAATACATAGACAACATTCTAGAGTGCCAAACTTGTACATCACGCTATTGGAGCTGCCTCATTACTGGAGAATAAGTTGAATCACACCCTATTACGATGAATACATTGTCAAAGATTTCTTGCTTTCTGGGGATCAGAAATTTTCACTGTTGTGCCTATGCATTTTTTAAATCTTTGATTGATACTGAGAATCTCTTAAAACACTTAATAATAATGAAGACAAAAGATTGGCCACCCAAAGATACCCACATCCTTCCCCTGTAATCTGCCAGTGTGTTGTATTATAGGACAAATTAGAAAAGCAAATTAGGGTATGTGGGAAATAAAGTTACAAATGGAATTAGCATTGATGATTAGCTGACCTCAAAAAGGAGAGCTTCCCCTAGAATAGCCAAGTTGGCCCAATGTCATCAAAGTGTTCTCTAAAGTGGAAATGGGAGGCTGAAGTGGAGTCACTGTCAGGGTGGCGAAATATGAGACAGACTTGACTAGCCACTGCTGGCTGTGAATCTGGACAAGGAACATCAGCCAAAGAATGTGAGCAGCTTCTAGAAGCTGGAATGGCTAAACCCATTGATTCTCCTCTGAAGCCTCCAGAAGTAATGCAGCCATGTGAAATCTTAATTGTTTTTAGTCAGTTCCTCTACTTCTTATTCTAGATGTCCAATCACCAAGTTAGACCAGTAAGAACTGTGTCAGACCTCTGGCCTACAGAACAATTATGTAATAACTTTAAGTTCCTTTAACTCACTCAATTTAAAGTAATCTCAGTAGCAATAAGAAAGTATACAGTAAGTTGATTCCCCAGTGTTTAACTGTATAGAACCCTGGGGCCTCCTGCTCAGGACATAACTTGCTTCTGTGGTTCATGGTTTGAGGGTCTGTCAAGGTGAGAAGACATAGCAGAAAAAGTGGTGGTAGCTGTCACAGCAGGAGTGTGAAGAAGTATGAAGGATCACAGTGGGAGTGGGAAGGAGTGTGGAAGTACTGGTGACCATGTGTCTCACCACAAAGCAGAGAGCAATGAATCCTGGTGTTTAGCTTGGCTTCTCTTGATTTCCTTTTGATGTAATCTCAGACCCCAGACATAGGATGACATCACCCACACTTGAGAAACATCTTCCCTCCTAAGCTGAACTCCTCTGAAATTTCCCACACAGACATGCCCAGAGGGGTGTCTTCTAGGTGATTCTAAATCCAATTAAGTTGAGAGTGAAGATTAACCATCATCACATACCTGATAATTCCTTCAAAACAATTAAATACTGGCAAGCCATACAATTAACTTCAGGACATCTACCAATCTTAGGTAGTACTTGATACAAGCTGAGTATATGTAAATCCTTCACACTCCCATGAAAAATATAAAATACTTCTATATGAAATACAAATATTATCTTTCACCTAGAAGTATAACCAAAGAGATTATTTATTTTGCAAAAGTAAAGATGCTATTAAGAAGAAAGAATGCACATAAGCTTAGTTGGTACCATTCAACAATACAAATCCTTAGAAAAACTTTTAAATAATTCAACATTCTAACTTCATTAATTATTTCCGGGAAGGGGGTTCGAGATAGACAGTCTATCAAATATTTGGCTGAGAATAACCTAATCCATCTCCACTGTCATGTGACAGCTGCACTGTATCAAATGTCATACATAGACTCCACTCATGCCGCTTATGTTTAAAGACACATGTGCAGGAACATTGTCTAGGGTATCTCCAATGGCCTGGCATAAATTATTCGCCTTCGAATAGGATGGTAAAGACAGGTAGCAAGTCTTAAAATCAGAAACATGGAAAAACTGAAAAACAAAACTTACAAGGTTTATCTTTTTTCTTAGTAGTTCATTCATTTAACCAACAATAAGCATTAGTCTTGTTTGTATTTTTAAGCTGCACCAACTTTGTTTTTGTTGTTTGTTTGTTTGTTTGTTTGTTTGTTTTTGTTTTTGTTTCTTCAAGACAGGGTTTCTTTATGTAGCCCTCACTGTCCTGGAACTCCAACAGACCAAGCTGACCTTTAACTTACAGAGATCCACCTGTCTCTGCCTCTGCCTTTCGAATGCTGGAATAAAAGGTGTGTGCCACCACCTGGCCCACACCAACACTTAGGCGAGAATGTCCCCTAGACATTACATTTTTATGTCAGTGTGTGATCACTTTTCCATTCCTAATTCCACAGAGATTGTCTTTTCTTAGCATCTTTAAAGCCCAACCACAATGCATTAATTTTATAAATGAGATGTTGGCGTCACTATCACAAAAGGTTCAGAGAGAGGCTGAGGAGTGTGGCATCACCATGGCGACCTGCTGTCATGGGAGCACCCAAAGGCAATGGACCACAGGAAACCCATTAGAAAGCTCTCCTCTGGAGACACGTTGTCGGTTTTTACTCAACCACTTAAGGAATGATCAGGGCCACAAAGTCAAGGAAGCAATCACTCTTCTCAACTATTGCAAAGAATGACATCCTGTCTCCCAGCTTGTCTTCAGCAAGTCCTATAGACATAACCTTGAAAAGGGCTCTCCCATTTTTGACCGGAAAATTACAATAGCAAGATGTAAATGTCGTGGGATATAGCATCTCCACTGTGGATTTGCTTGCTTCCATTTTAAGTTTCTGTAGGTTTGTTTTTGTTTTTTTTCACTGTTTGTTTGGTTTTGCTTGGTTTGGTTTTGATTTATCAGTTTAAATGGCTAAAAGAGTTTGAATTTTGGGACATTTGAGAAGGGGGTGACATGGAAGAAGAGAACTTCACCCCAAGTTGTCTTATGGCAGTCATTAACTTCTTTACTAAAAAAAAAAAAAATGTGTACTCACATTTTCCTTTCGAAACAATAGGAATTGATTATTAGGGAAAGAATGGAAAAAAAAGTGAAACATACCTACTAGAAACCACTAACCTTTAACAGACAGTAAAAAATAAATAAAAATAAAAAAGTAAGACTAAATGTTGCCACCAACTCTGAGAATTTACCTTCATGTTGCTATTTCTGTGTTTTTGACTCAGGGTCTCAGATTGGTGAGACTGTGTGTGCTTTCTTTCATATGTACATTTTGTAGTTTACAATGGGATGCAGGGAGGTTAATAAAAGCTAGTTAATGCTAACCCAGCTGTATCCCAGGTACGTATAAATAAAAGTAAAACCATTTTGCTCAGACTATGAGCCAAGTGAAGAACATATTAGTATCTGAAATGAGCTGCTCCAGGATGATTTCTCTCAGGATGTTTTTTTTTTTCAAGGACATGCAAGGCAAACATGCCAGATATTTGCTTACTAGTATGGCTGACATCAGTGGTAACTGTGGTGTAGATTTATGTTATCACATCCATAGATTAGGGGAAAGTCATATTGTGTCATTAGCAAAGGCAAATTCCAGTAAGAACTTGTTATGCTTAATTTATTAGATGAAAATTTAATGTACCTTTAAACTCATTCAGAATTTTGTAACTTTCTGTTGTTGGTCAAAAGAGATTTGTGATAAATGGGTCTAATTACAGCTACTATTGTAAAACAATAAAAATCATGAAAATCAGATGTAAGGTGTCTGTTAACTGATTCTGCATATTTGTATATAAATCTGGATATTTAACTTTTAAAACTTATTTTGAAAATGGTTTTAGAAGTAAATTATATCATAAATTGAAAAAAATCATTCATTTTTTTCTTTTGTTTAGGAACACAAATAACCATTATTGTTTTTATTGTTCTTAAAGAGTTTTTTTCCCTTACTTTTGAAGTATAAAAACCTAGAAATGGAACATAGGCAGTAAAGAATTTATATTTCAGGAATGGAAAAAGAAATAAAATAACTAAAAGACTTTAATTTTTACTGAATTAAGGTTCAAATTTCTACATATGTTTGAATATTTGTAAATGTGAATTTTTTTCTGTCTGTCACCTCTACTTTGACTTAAATATGTTTATTTGTTCTTGTGCATCTAAACACAGATACTCACTTAAGAGTCTTGTTTCTTATTAAATTGCAAAGAGTTGTAAATATTTCAAGCCTAGAGCAGGGTGTTCTCATTTATTATTGAAAGAACATGGTGATCTCCAGATACATACATATACAGAGACAGACATCACAAAATCAGATCCAGGGAAATGTTGCAAGCAGTTGTTGAGTTACCGAAAGCTAGGAAAGGGACAGTGACCTGCTCACAAACCCAAAAGGTCACTGACCGCACAATAAATTAAAACACGAGTTGACAATTATCCAGAAAGGATGAACTATGATAAGGCCAGCCTTCAGCAAACTTTTTTTTTCTTACGGTGGGTCTTTTTTGGCCAGCCTCAGATCCCAGTGCATGACTAGAAGGACAAAATATGCAAGAGAGCTGATGGCAGAAGCTACCTACCATTGCCTTCCCTCTCCAAGTACAAGGCAGATCTGAGATGAACAGCAAGCTTAGGGATCACACAGACATTCCGTGGAAACAAAGACAGGAACCATGAAGCAGGTCTGTCCTTTTCATCATGAGAACACATTTAAATGTCTCCTGGCCTAGGGCTGTAAACCACTTTCTCATAAAGTGTGTAATGAACTTCCACTCAGACTATTCACAGTTCTTAGAATACATTTGACACAGAACCCTGAACAGACAGATATTGAAGGAATTATTATCTCAGACTAATAACCTAGTTTAAAATTCTAGTCAGTTAAATTAACTCATCCTTTGCTGTTAACTTACTCCCAATTAAAGACATTGTCTAGGAAAACATAATGTAAGTCACTTTAGTGCGTAACCCTAAACTAATTGCTGTGGATTAGAAACCGAAGGAAGGTTATGACTCACTGTACTGAGAGCAAGTTTCCCATTTAGCTATGTGGCCATTTGTCCTTCAGGCAGGTTCATTACCTTAGAGTATCCCAATGTACCTCTTAGGATTTTCTTTGTTCCCACTGGATAAAGGTAATACATATCAGCATGAGAAAAAAAATTAAAAAGAAAAGGAGTGAAATGAGAGAGGAAGAAGAGTAGAAAGGAAAGAATGAATGGGAAAAGGGGGAAAGGAAAGAAACATGATCACAGTCCATCCCACTAGAAAAGGGGAACAGGCTATGTGTGGAAGGCACCAGGGACTCAAATATGACACATGTCATGTTTCCTTGTGTCTATTTTACCTACTTCTCTCTTTCTAAAATTTATCACTGGCCAGCAGTTTTAACAAGCAAGACAGCCACCCACAAAATCAGAGGATATCCAATACTTGCACGATCTCAGAAACTAAAAATTCAAGTTCTATTTAGAAAAGTCAAGGGTAAGCTGGGCATGATGGCGCACGCCTTTAATCCCAGCACTTGGGAGGCAGAGGCAGGTAGATTTCTGAGTTCGAGGCCAGCCTGGTCTACAAAGTGAGTTCCAGGATAGCCAGGGCTACACAGTGAAACCCTGTCTTGAAAAACAAAAAAAACAAAAAACAAAAAACAAAACAAAACAAAAAGTCAAGGGTAGGGCCAGGAGAGAAGGCTCGGTATTCAATAGCTGTTATTCTTTTAATGGACCCAAGTTCAGTTGGTGGCACTATCCAAAGTTTACATCTATCTGCAACTCCAGTTTCGTGTGATCCAATACGACCGCCACAACCATGCATACACATACACATGCAGGCAGAGCGATCATACACATAGAGTAAGTCCATAAAAAGAAAGAAAGAAAAGTCATGGGTAAAGACATTGTTTTGGCTTGTGACAGGTACTCACTCTGGAATGAATCTCTGTGGTCAAAGAGAGGTCTCTAAAGCAGCAAACAGTTCCCAGAGGAGGGCAAATCAGGAAGCAAGGGGTGTGTTCAAAAAAAAGGAAGGATGTTATACAGATAGAATATAAAATGCCCCCCTCCTCCACTCAACACATGTGGTTCTCCAGACTCTGAAGCCACACATAAGACTTAAGACTTGCAAAGGATAATAGAAGTTCATGCTTTATAACTCTGCCAGTTCTGAACACATCCTTTTAAAAGAGACCTAGAGGGTTTGGAGAGATGGTTCAGTGGTTAAGAGTGCTTGCTGAATAAGCATGAGGACCAGAGTTCAGACTCTAGAACCCGCATAACAACCTAATCTTCCCATAAACAACCACAATTCCAGCTTCTAGGGATCTGCTGCCTTCTTATGGCCTCCACACATGTGTGCACACATGTGCATCAATTAATTAACTAGTGCGTTATTTTCAAAGGGATCTAGACAACTTAACAATATCCAGTTAAAAGAGACAGTACTAGAAGGAATTGAAACCTATCTTTAACAGCATGACAGCTAAAGACACGGTAGATTCCAAATATTGAAAAGTCTTTCGTGTCAAAATAGAGCGTATTTGTCCTGGATTGTCTATTTCTAGAGTACAAATGTAAATAACTGCTTATAGGATTCAGGAAGATGGGGTAAAGGAATGGAGCCAGCCAGGTGACAGGAAAAAAACACTGTACCTAATAGCCAATGGCTGGTGACATTCATTCACAGGATGTGGAAATCTCTGGGGATGAAGGGCTGTGGATAGCTTAAGCTCCCTGCAAAGGAAGTGGGCCCCACCCAGGTCTGGCTAAGTATCACCCTCTGGGAATCCCTGTGCAGCCTTTCAAGATCCTTCTTGTTCAGTGAGAGCCAGCAAGTCTTATTTTTATGCAAAATTTCTGAGTTTCTTCAATGTTGCCTTATTAGTTTTAAAAAACACCACATGGGCCAAGCAAAATACAATTTTGGAAGGGCTCTCCATAAGGCTCCAGCTTGAATTCTCTGTTCTAGAATAAAACTGAAGGTAGTGGTTCAAGTTCTTGAACATATTTTTTTTTCTTGGTGAGTGTGAGTGTGTGTGTGTACGTGTGTAACTATAACTCTTCAGCTCTTCTCTGAAATTTACAAAATAAGTTTTAAAATATATATGCTGTGAAAGAGCTTCTGATGCAATAGGTGATTCATGAAAAACAGTAAAAACCTAATTGAAATTTTGACAATAATAATGAAAGTGAAACAGTACATTATTCCTAAGTACAGACATGAACATGTTGATGATGTCTGTGGTTGCATGTTCTGCCAATGGAATGAGATATTAGTGGACATAAACGCAAATTTCTTTTGGGGATCGGGTAGTTCCTGGCCCTTGTTTTACTGTATTGGAATCGAGACAGTATGGTTTAGAGGGTTCAACACCCTGGTTCTGGTCTTTGCTCTTATCCACAGATCATGTGCAGAAAGGCACCTCAGCCTTTTGTGCTGGGTTTGAAACTTAACAATAACTAATTAACGAGAAATAAAACATACATTTGAACCCAGAGGCAGTTTTTACAGAGTGAATAACAGCAGCTTCTCTTCTTAGTCAGCCGGCCAAGGCTCAAACCCCAGACCCACAGCTTCTGGCTAGGAAGTACCTTCACTTCACTAAAGTTTCATTTACAAAAGAATTAAGAAGCTCAAGGGGGATTAACTGATTTAATAGACAGTGCCCCCTGCTCTGTGTAACAGAGACTTGTTATCTCTTGTCATCTAGATTTCCTTTTCCCAGTATTCACTAGACAGCTTCCTCTGTCCAAACAAGGAATCCTTGCAGTCTTTGGCATAGCAATAGCAGGAAGCTGATATCTGTGTAGCCACACAAATTGAAAACAAGTAAACAAGGCGGGTCTCCTTCACCTGCCTAATTAAATGTGTAAACTACAGAATAAGAAGGCTTTAAGGCGAGGTACCCCATAATCTGAACTTTGCTCTTAACCATGCAGGTAGCTTGGGCACATCTACTTTAAATTTGCTTCTGTCTAATACTTCTTTATTAGTAGCTGTGGCTAATTTGTGTTTGGGTTGAAGCTTAGTCCCCCAAAGGGGAGAGAGAAAGTTGCGAATGAGGAGGCCATGTTATCAGAAGGCCGGTGAGACCTAGCTCTGATGTGAGCACCCTGCCAGCTCTCATATGTCCATAGCCCAGGCCAAAATCTGCCCTCAGCTATGCATGCACAGCTTCCATTGACGTCAGTAAGAACTGTGCTCATGTAACAGGAGGCAGGAATTTGGCTCTTTGATTTTAATAGAATTAAATGCCAAACGGTTTACTGATGCAGGTTGCAAATTTAAATCCCCAAAGGGCTAGAGAAAAAAATGCAACAGAATACTGCTCTGTTGGCAATCTCATGGGTTGCAGAGGCCGTGTAATTAAGTGAGTACCAAATTTCTCAAGCCTAACTTGGAAGCCCTTAACACTATTGTGCCTGTGTGCTGTGTGTGGCCTCCCAGTGCAGAAAAATCTTTATGGCAATTCCAAGATTTATTCCAGAGCTTCAGATACAATCCTAACACAAAACTCTGATTCCTTGTCATTTGTAGAATTCTGTTTCTAGTAAGGACTTTCATTCACAAAGATGCTAAAATGAGCTCATGGTGCCAAGGCGACTCCACGACCCAGCTTAGATGATTGGTGTGTTAATGTAATAGAACTGAAGAGCATTCTTAAGGCTTAGCATTCTTAAGGTACTTGGCTTTGGTTTCTGTCTAATTTATGCTCAGACATATCCATAGCTTTGTCTTAATATTTGTGTGGTTTCTAAAAATCTAATTTGATTTTGTGCAATGATGTTAACAATTGCGTCTCCCGGACCTGAGCATCTGGTACTAAGATTCAGAATGATGAAACACAAGCCGATTGGAGTATTGAGTCAGGCCAGTGACAAAAAAGAAAAATTATTACCCCAACTGAGATGAAATGGCTTGTTTCTGGTTCCATAATCAGCTGTTCAGACTTCTCCTCTCTGCTTTGGGTCTAGATTTCTACTGATGTGTTTGGGGCTTAGACAGATGGATGGCTCATCTGGACTTTTACGCTGGTAGCCTCCCTGCAGGTGATAATGCCTACTAGAGCCTTGTGAGAGGAGTCATTTCTCACTTATCCTCAAGGAAGAACTGGGTTGTATTACTACTAAATCTGGAAATAGGAACAAAACTTATACCTTCTCTGTTCCTCCTCATTCTAGGGGTATGGCCCTGACTTCAGAGAATATGGATTCATCTGTACTTCTATATCATAGATTTTACCCAAAGGAGGGAAATCTGGAAGTTGAGAAAGCTATTTTGCTCAGTTTATCAGTGTCCATGGATTCAATATCCCGAGGGCTTTACAGGTAAGACAACTGATGTCTTGCTATCTATTAGCCCAGCATTTTAATGAATTGAGGTTGGGCAAGAAGTCATCAGCTTACCTTGGAAAAAAGATTTTAAAAGAGAACAGCATGAGAATCAGAGAGAGACGAACATCACATGGGAAGAGTTTAAAGTGGTTGCCCTTAGAAACTGGATCTGGAGGTGCTATGGGAATAGGACAGAAGGTCCCTGTCTTCTCCCTAGCTCAGGTTTTAAGCTTGTTTTGATAGTCACTGAATTGTTCATGATTTCTATATCATACAAATATGATCTGGGATGGTTTCTAAGTAAGATGAAGAATTTTATAAAAACCCCTATAATCAGAAGACCCTTCCCATTCACCAGCTGTATCTCAAATGCCTCGGTCATCAAGCTATCTGACAACTAAAGAGCCAGCATTACATCTACTACTCCTTTGAGATGATCCTTCTCTTTTTTACAGAGGATGTGTGAGGCAACCACATTTATTATAAAGTTAATTCATTTATCAAACATTTTATGTCATAGAAGACAGAACCTTTGTTCTGAGATCTCAACAGAGGAAAGACTATCATCAATAGAAGAGGAAGACCAAAGGAAAAGACCAGACATTCAAAGGACTTACCCTAAGAGAAATGCAGCCCAAGCAACGTCTGTTCTGGCAGTAGTGTCAATTTTTCTTAGGGTGTAACAGAGCTACCATGATGTCATACCAAGAAGGAGGAACTATCATCTGAAACCATCCACTAATTCACTCAATTAATTTGGCAAATGTTTGTTGAATATATGCTACACAGTAGGCTCTTTGATATAATATTTAGTTAAATGGCTAAGTGAAAAATCAGTCTCTACTTTTAAGGAATTAATAGTTTAGTGGAAGGAAAATATATAAACTGATATGGGACATTTACTATCATAGATGCTATGATCAATACAAGACTCAGATTATAAACAGGGCAATGATCTTGAGGCTTGGCCAACTTTTTGACACTAAAAATGTTTTAAATCGTGATATAGGTATTTAAACTACAAAGAAATATGACTGATACAATCAGGCCTCAGTAGTGAGAGTAGACAGAAGGGCTTATGCATACAGTAAGAGACCTTCCCCCAAATCTGTTTCTACCATGGGACCTCTAAAGCTATAGCAACACTGCCAGTCTCAGTCATTTACCTACCAAATGTGTCACCAGCCTTTCTGGAGATCCAAGGGGATCAATATGGTAACGTCTTTGAAGTATGTTAATTCTGAGTGAAAGCTATTTTCTATAAAGTATTCATAAAGGATATTTGACTCAAGACTCTGGAGACCACAGCCCTTGGGATGCATCAATATGCATTAGAATCCCTTATGCTCCAGAGAAGTGATGTTAATACTGGTGTTGTTATTTGAACTCAAATCTCTTCCTATCGCTGTTCATGAAATCAATTAACCTGGCTAGGGCATGTTGTTTTTAATGATAGGGAATAAAATGGAACAGAATAAAAATACTAGAATACACAACACATAGTGATGATGAACATTGTTTTGTAAAACTAATGCCTCCTTTATATTTGTGAGTATGGATAGTTGTGTTTCTGTGTGAGCACACACCACACAAACATATCTAGTCATAATGTAAAATGGTGCTACTTTGTACAGAACAAAGTACTGAGATCCTGGAAAGTGAAAAAAATACTTGTCCAGATACTTACAGTTTATTAGTATCGGAGCTAAACTAGGACCTGCTATTTTAGCTAAAACTAGAATCAAATTCCCACCTCAGTGTTTGCTCCAAATACAAGCCCAATTCACACAGGACTGCCATGAGGAGGATAGGGAAAGTGGAAGCAAGATAGCCAAGGTTGGAGAGCACAGTGGTTTGAATAAGAACGACCCCATTTAGCTCATATATTTGGATGTTTAAGCATCAGGGAGAGTGATAATTACTTGAGAAGGATTAGGAAGTGTGTGTGTGTGTGTGTGTGTGTGTGTGTGTGTGTGTGTGTGTGTGTGTTTAGTAGGAAGTCTGTCACTGGGAGTTGGCTTTGAGGTTTCAAAAGCCTAAGGCAGTACCAATGTGTCTCATTTCCTGATGCCTGTAGATCCAGACATAGAACTCTCAGCTATGCTCTCACCATGATGACAATGGACCAAATCTCTGAACCTATAATCAAGCCACACTTACATGATTTCCTTTATGTAAGAGTTACCATGGTCATGGTGTCTCTTCACAACAAAAGAACACTGACAAAAACAGATAAGATAGAAGAAATGAACCTTTGGGTTTCCTTTTACTGCCATACTAAACCTCCCATGATATAAAACAACAAAATACAACAAGCATTTATGAAGTACTTATCATGAGCTTTATACAATTCTAGGAGTTTCTCATCTCTTCTGTGTATAGAGTAGACAGTCTTATCATCCCAAGAGTCCAGGCAGGCAAACAAGCTCAGAGTTAGGTAATGATTCTAAGTCACAACAGTATTCAAGAGATGAGTCAAACTTGAACTCAAACATAATTGTAAAATCACTCCTTTAAAGTCTTCACCATAACTTTCCATAGGCTCCCATATTTTGATCATGTTTCCTCTATATGTACTTCTTCCAATTTTATAAATCATATAAACTAATATGTATACAGGTATGTATGTCTATATCTATTACATGTGTAGTATATGTATGAATTAGTTATAGATATAAAATCTCTAGCCTTTATATCCTACACTTTAATTCACATATGATAGGATAAAACTATACATTTTTGTTATCATGAATGTAATTTATGCCTGAATTTATGATCTCTTTATGTATCAGAGAAGATCTACAAAGTGAATGTGGGTGGCCTGGGTATATGTCTATCCACATACAATAACTAGAGGAAGAACACTAGAGTATGATGCTGAAAACAATGAGTATAATAATAACATAAGGAATTAATAACTCCAAAAATACTTTTATGGATTGTTCATAAAACAGGAGTTATTTTTAAAAAGAAGCACCTTCCACTTTTTCTATACACATGCCTAAACCAACCTATTGCTTCTGTTGAATTGACTCTTTTTTTTTCAAAGTGTGTGTGTGTGTGTGTGTGTGTGTGTGTGTGTGTGTGTGTGTGTGTGTTAGTGCCTGGGGTCAGAGGACAACCTTAGATGTTTGTCCTTCCTTCCATGTTTGAGGCTAGATCTCTTTATAATTTGCCCCTGCATATACCAGGCTAGCTGATCAGCATCAGAGAATTCTCTTGCCTCTTCCTTCTACATCGCTGTTGAAGCACGGATTCTAGATGCAACCCTCCTGCACCTGGCTAAATATGAGTTCTGGGGATCCAGACTCAGGTCTCCTGTTTACATGGCATAAGCTTTAAACACTGATGCATCTCATCTCCCCAGCTCAAAGAGTAAAATCTTAACCTATATCAGTTTGGAATAGTGAGCCTGAATATTCTTGCCTCCATATATCATCATGTAGTTCATCTCCTCTCTCTCTCTCTCTCTCTCTCTCTCTCTCTCTTTCTCTTTTTCTCTCTCTTATTCCCTCCTGGTGTTATATACACCTGTATACCTGACCCCTTGCTGGATCTGAAACTCCTTGGGAGAAGGAATAATGTTTTACTTCCTTGACAATCCAATCTATACCAGGTCCTAGGACCAGCCCTTACACATACTTGCATTCCATGTATGCTAATTAGGACTGAAACAAAGACCTCCTGGGAAATGGAACCCCTCCTGACTGTCTTACTGGGCCTGGCCACTGAAATACAGAACAGACTCTGCTTATTCTGTGACTACTGGCCCTAGCCTCTGCTACCCAGTGGGTTATTTCTTGCTTGCTTCTTCAGGTTTCTGTGTCTTTTTGGCAAATTGGACTTAGAAGAACTAAAAACAGATAATGAAAATTTGAAATGATAGGAAACCATTTTCATTTCGAGGATTTCTCATTATTAGATTTCTAACCATTACTCATAATTTTTTCTTTAGACCCTCGAGAATTTGCTTCTTGGATAGATTCTGGCTACCTGGTTACTGCTGTCAAGGGCAAGGTGAACTTCTGCAGCCAACAGCTTAGCTATCAGCTCTCTTGGTAGTCAGAGCTATGGGGTAATGAAGCTGCCTGGTGTTGTGTTGAGCAGGGAAGCTGTGCAACTGGTGGAGCCAGTGGAGGACAAGAGTGAGCCCTAGACCTGTCCAAACTCCAAAAATCTCATCCTGAGACTGGCAGGAGTAGGACTGTTTCCTTCTTGCTCTGGGCCTGCCTGTCCCAATGCACGTAAGCCTTATAACCTTCACCTCCACCACCTTCGAGGTAGTCACTTAGCCTGGTGGCCAAATTACAGGTTAAACGCCCTCTCTCCCTATAAGGACAAGTCCAGCGAGCACCTGGAAGTCCCCCTCATGCAAATGAAGCATTCAAAGCACCTCAGCCCCAGCCAATGATGCACGATGCACACTCACCCCAACCCCGCCCCCCCACTGACTCCTCAAGGTTTGTATAGCCCTTGTTACCTCCAGTAAAAGAGAACTGTTTCACTGAAAACTGTCTCCAGAGGAGGATAGTTCTCCCTCACTCACTGAACAGAGTTCCTGTCTAACCCACCAGCAAAGCTTCTTTCCTTCCACTCTGCCCAGCATGCAGCTGTGTCTGGATACCCCAAGAGCAGACGCAGACTTGGCCAGGCAGGGATGGGAGTGGGTGACGGAGACCTGCAGGCTATCTGTATACTACTAGTGTTGGTCAGAGTCCTCCCCAAAGAGAATGCCCTTCAAACTTATCTACATAAATAATCCTCACGAAAACAATATTTATCTTCCAATGATTTTCCTCATGTTTCCCACAATGTATCACCCTATAATTTTCAGACTTTGCTCAGTCACCTCTCAAAACTCTTTCATCCTTTGCCTATAGGCTCCCAAGCCATCTTTGAACTTTAACCTTTCCCTGGAGTTCCAAGAAAATACAATGTCATCAACAATGAAAATTATACACCTTTCTGAAGAAATAAAAAAAATAGATGCTAGATCTCAAAAATGTGGTACGAGGAATGAAGAGCACCTTTGGTGGACTTCTTAATTACAGAGAATGAAAGACATTAAGAGAATACTCAAGAAATGTGGGACAATGAGAAATCATGGGCATAAATAATCAGGATATAAGAAGGAGAGGGGAAGAGTGAGGAACAGGAACCACATTTGATCAAACAAGACTGAAAGTGTCTCCAAATTGCCCTCAGATGCCAGCCTACAGATCGAGGAAGGTCAGAAAACACCATGCAGAATAAAAGGTAGAAAAGCTAGAGTTGCACCTATCACTTACAAACTATAGAAAACCAAAGATGGTATAAAAACAGCCTGAAAGAAGCTGGGGGAAGTAGTGCCTTCTATACAGAAACTTGTATCCAACATTTTCAAAGAAAGTACATGAGAAGACAGTGGAGTGAAACATTTAAAATATTGAGACCAAAGGGATGGAGCAGGGCCTCTGTGATACCGTAACCAGGGGATGGGTCACGGTGGCTTTGAGCATGGCTGCTATCCAATCCCTGACACATTCTGTGTGTAGAACCGATGTAATTGCAGCCAGGTGAAGTGCAGAACAGGCAAGAGCTCAATTCTGATGCCTCCGCCTGACAGGCTACAAAGGTAGAGAGCTACGGCTCCTGACAAGTGAGTGCCTTCCATTTGGCCCCACTG
This sequence comes from Mus minutoides, assembly GCA_902729485.2. Classification (NCBI taxonomy): domain Eukaryota; kingdom Metazoa; phylum Chordata; class Mammalia; order Rodentia; family Muridae; genus Mus; species Mus minutoides. Next base: position 69,833 of record LR750592.1, on the reverse strand, counting down.
ACTGATGACTGATAGGGTGAGAGGCCTAAGTCTCTGAAACCCTCATGGACCAGCTGTAGTCATCCCCTCCAGCCTCAGCCCATGTCTGTCAAGTTTCTTCACCACTGGCAGCCTTCCCTTGCCTGGGGAAGCCTGGTCTCATTTGAGCTAAACCTCAGCTGGGGCTGGGGAAGGGTTCCTTCCTTGTTCATTCCTCTTGGCCCCAGACTCATTTATTACTTCTCCATCCTTTAGAGTCCTCTTTTACTCCCTCTCTTAGCCACTTTCTACTATTGCCTAAGTGTGCTAATAAAAACCAAACACTGGCATAATCTTTGTATTATATGTTTTCTGTTCAAGTCACTGACATGGTTTCTGATTGGGCCCTTACTTGATCCAACCAGAGAGAGTAAGAAGAACCAGCAAAGGAACACAGTGGAGCACAAAGACAGAGAGGGGTGGGAGAATTCAATCCACATGGCAAAAATGTTATAAGATGGTGGGAATGGCCCCCTGTGACCAGTGGTGCTAACCATCATACAAGAGGAAGAATTGACTACCATATTCAGCAATATGGAGGACATTCAGTAACCTTAAAAGGTCATGTATCAACACTAACAGTCCAGCATCATGGTTTCAATGCCTTGATCTCCCAGAGCTTTATATGAAACCTAAGCTTGGCCAGCATGCCATAACCACTGGTCCCTGTGAGTTCAAGGTTGAACGGATAATACACATTGGCTCAATAAGACTTGCACTTAAGATATTGCTGGAAATTAAATTCTTTCTCACTGGAAAGGAAGCTGGTAGCCACCTTGCTACCCAGAGTAGAGCTTTCCCAAGGAGAGCAGAGCCAGGAGAAACCAGAGCCTTATGACATTTGTGTAAGCTCTTGAAGCTGCCCCTGGGCTCTTTAGTAAACCTATGATGATCAATTCTTTGTTCCTTTTCATGCCAATAAAAACTTAATGTGTTTCATGCACTGTGAATCAGAATATAACATTAGATTAGTGACTATAAAATGTAAAACAATTGACAGGTTATGTGACTTGCCAAGTGTCCATGACCAAGCTGTTTTCTAGTCCCCCCAACTGAGATTGACCACTCCTTCTACTATTTGACCCTCCTCTGATAAATCAAGTTTTACAACAGTACCTACATATAGCACTTGTAAAGGTTGCCTTGGGGAACTTAAGAAAGGATTAGGACTAGAAGATATTTCTAGATTATGTTGAGTAGCTATTCTCCTTCCATGTGTCATGAGGCATTAATAATGGAGAGAATAACAAAGTCCTCAGGAAACTATTGTATGGTGAACTCTCCTTATTCTGATCTTAGGAAACCAGAACAGACACATCCATCCTGGTTCAGGATTTGAGAGACCAAAGTCATCATCTTAATTTCTCTTTTAGCCCCAAGTTCTATAATGAAAATTGATTTGCCTTTCCTTACTTCAGCTGAAACAAAACTCTAATTGGACACCTAGCCACTCCAGCAATGGGTAGCTGGGGAAGTCAGCTTCCTCAGTGAGTCACAAATACATGTGAAAGCTTATTTGCCTTGTGGGAACCTTGCTCAGGCCACTCTTGATGTCCCTGGTTAGATGTAAATTTAGATCCTTGTGAGCTGAACAGGGACTCAGCCTCAAAGCTACCACATAGCATCACCTCAGAGCCATGTGGGAGCCCAGAATCAGGTGGACGGCATGAGTGCTGCTGAAAATGAAGAGAGAGAGAGAGAGAGAGAGAGAGAGAGAGAGAGAGAGAGAGAGATTTAAAATCTCAGTGCTTAAATCAACCAATGAAATATTTATGAGTTCTAAAGTAGTGGGCAAGCTAACGACCTTCTTATGGGAATATCAATATTCTTGGAGCCAGTCTTAATCCAATATTCAGAAAGCTTCTCCTCCCCCTTCATCATATTGGGTTTGGATTTATTTTCAGAAACCTTCCACCCTTTTCATAATCCTGCTCTATTAACAGGGTTGGTAGGAGTAGATGTGCCAAGGGCAAGGTGATGTGACAAGAAGAAGGTAGTATGAGGTGTAATGGGGCACAGACAGAGGGACCCTCCCAGACACTCACAGGCACAGCCAAGAGAACTGTGTGGTGTAGCTGCTCGGGTAAGGCTGAGAATCTGTTCCCCATTGAGTGACTGTCTTGATGTTTTTGTCTGGTCTACAATTCCAGGTGTGTACATAGGATTTTCCTTCCTGGCCAGCCTGAGGGGGGTGGGGGGAGAAGGGGTGGCCCTAACCAGTGTCATGGAAGGAAATTACTACTTGAGAAAAATATTTTCCTTCATCCATTCTCTGTTGAATCTGGGTGTTCCTCACAAGTGTGCAAAGAGAGTAGGATGGTATGTCCTAAGAGGCAAACCCATCTTAGCAGACAAGTCTGATACTATGCAATGTCCCCTTGCCTACCAGGTCCCTCAAGCTCCCTCTCTTTGCTACCCACCGACCAGGAGACCAGCCTACAAGGTGGATTGGAATTCTACATTCTCCTTCCCTTCTTTCAGGCTCTCCATTAAGTCTGCCAAAAATGGGGCCAGTTCAGAGGGTGGTTTCCTGATGTGGGTACCAGTCCCTCAGGACTGGAACAAAGCCTGCCAACTCATTCCAGGTCTGCCCGCCCAGAAGTCATGCAGCAGCCCTCTCCCCAAGGCTGCTCTGTGTTCCCACAGCTTACCCAGTCTGCCCCTTTGGGTGCCCCAGGAGCCTGGGAGGCATAGAGACTTCTTGGAGACATTGCACAGGGCAGTACTGCCAAGCTAAGCTGGAAACTAGGGAGGCCCAGTTACAGGTTGAGAGAGGTAGGTGTGGGCAGTAGGCCTAGGGAGACAGCTGCTCTCTTCACAGTTCTCCCTCGTCTGCTGGCATCTCTCCAGAAGGTGCTAGTGGGCACCAGCTTTAGAAGCTAGGCCCCAGAGGTTGACTGTCTGCTGGAAACCCTACCTTATGTCCAGGGGAAGATGGGCAAGGACCTTTAGCCACAGACACTTCCTTGGGAATTTCTCTCTTCTACAAACTAAATCTTCAAACCCAAAGTTTAGGAAATAATTTTTAATTTTGTATCCTTTAAAATGTATGTTCTATAAATGTAGGGACACTGCAGTGACTATCAGTCAGACCATTGCATCTCATTTTGCAGGATGAAACTTTGCAACCACAGTACTTAGAGAAGAAAGTGCCCATCCATGATGGAGAGCAAGGTATCCAGACCTTCTCTACAGAATCCTCAGCCACATTAAGTCCTGAGCAACATAAGTTAACAAATGGCAAATGAAAAAGTACAAGGCGTGGACAGGCTGGAAAGAGATACTTGTCATAGTTCCCTAAGCTAGCCCACTCCATATTATGCAGTAGAAATACTAGGGATGCTCTTAGAAGCCAGTACATCAATCCCCATTTACTTACCTCTATTCTCAGTGATTCCAAACGACTCTTCTTTGTTAGTCTGACAAGCAGTCTGATGCACAGTTAACTCCACAATTGCCGAGGACAAAGAATAATCATCATCATGTCCCATTATTATGATTCTGAAGAGCCTTAGAAGATGCTACCTCACACCATTCACACACCTGGGGGAAGCTCTAATGCCTCATGCTCTAATGTCACAGAATCTGCATGATACTTTAATTAGTTTGCTAGCTGTGTGATCTATAGAAAATTACAACTCCTCTCAGGGTCTCACGTTCTTCATCCTCAAAATGATGAAGGCAGTAGTATCTCTCCCATAGAATAGAATTCTTATCAGGTCTTCAGAGAGAAAACGCCCTCATTAGTTGAGTAATGTGAAGGTAATTGGAGCATCCATTACGACCTTGAAACCCTCTATGCTTACAGATTTTATCTCATTCCAACTTGACTCCACCCCACCAAAGATTCAGCAAAGCTCCACTCTTGTGACATAGATAGGCAAATTGTCATATAATAGACATGCTTGTATACAGTGTGATATAAATATTAAATTAGAAATAAGGGACACAGTACTTCTCTAAGACCTGTGGCAAGGGACTGGTTCAATAAAGATCCAGCAAAATAATTCTTTACTCTGGATCCAAATCATGGTGTGAACATGGAGCAAAATGGTCAGTCTGCACATGTGACACTGAAGCAACACTGTATGTGGGATCCTGTATGTGGGATCCGAGGTGACTCAGAGAACTGAATGAAGGGTGTTAGGTGCTCTAACAAAACTTTACATTCTTTGCTTTCATCTTCATGGTATCCCTATTGGTACTTTTCTCCATGTTTTGCCAATGAAGCAACTGGAAAAAAATTAAGGAACTTGACCAAAAGCAAATACTAAGTACTTTTCTCAACACTGTGACCGAATACCTTACAAGAAGCAACATAGGGGAGGGAGGAGGTGTTCTGAGAGAATCGTTCATCCTGGAGAGGAATGTTTGGCAGCAGGACTATGTGGCTACTTGCTCATGTCTCTACAGGCTAGAAGGCTAAGATGGAATAGGAAATCAGACTGGGTTGAAAACCTCCAAATCAGTGGTTCTTAACCCATGGGTCTCAACCCCTCTTGGGGGGGCGGGTGTCAAATGACTCTTTTACAGGGGTCACTTAAGACCATCAAAAGCACAGATACTTACATATAATTCATAACAGTGGCAAAAATTATAGCCATGAAGTAGCAACAAAAGTAATTTTATGGTTGGGAGGTCAGCACAACATCAGAAATTATTTTATATTATATTATTGGGTCTCAGCATTAGGAAGGTTGAGAACCACTTCTCCAAAGGTTTCGCAACATCCCAGAAGAGCACCACCAAATGGGCCCTGTACTCAAACACATTGCCAGGGGCAGATATCTTACATCTTAAGCATTCTGGATCTCGGCTAGTAAGAGACCATAATAAGCTCTATCTGACTCCTGTCTCAAGCATTCTCAATTGGCTGGCCATTGCACCACCAACACTGAGATTACAAGTACCCTAAGCATGTCTGGTTTTTCTCCCCTACCCCCAACCTAATATTTTTATTGATTCTTTTGAGGGTTTCCTATCAAATGAATGTATACTCCCCTATCACATTCACTGTCCTTCTCTGTCTTACCCATATCCTTGTTACCTCCCCTCCCAGCAAACAAACAAAATCCACTGAGGCATGGTCAAACTCCCAGTGGCTGAGTCCTTCCCCTCCTGTATCCCTGTTGGAAGTTAGCTACTGTGAAGGGCGACACCCCAGCATCCTACCACAGGTTTTAAGAGTTCTCTCCAATGGATTCCTGTCTACTACTATTTTGTGAGGGAGGGGACTTGGGGGGGAGGTAGGTGTTACCACCAAAGTCCTCCATGTGCCTCTTTCTCAACTGAATATCACTGATATCACTGTAAAAGAAACTTGTTTGCTCTTACTGACCAAAGATTGTGGGCTTCCAAATGATTTCTGACCTCTGCACAGACCACAAACAGGGCTTATGGTTGCAATAGGGCCAAGGACCTGGATAAAGCTCTCTGATGCAGACCACAGATGTTAGTCAACATGGCTTCTGGCCACAGTATCAATTTCAGACATCCACCCTGTATTCAGTGGCAACACAGGGCAAGGGCATCAACACAGACTTGGCAGCAGTAAGACCATGACCCTCACCAGAGCACAAACCCAAATATCATCCTGGAGCCAGGTGGCAGGTGAGGCCACTTACATCGATATGGCCCCAGGTAGCAGCATTGCCCATGAACATCAGCATGGCTTCAGGCTGCAGCACAAACAACAGACATCTACATGGCCTTAAGTGGTAGGTCATGTCATGGCCATCAGCACATACCCAGCAGCATTAAGGCTATAAACCCAGACATGGTCCTCAATAGCAGCCTGGTCCTGGTCCTGGTCCTTGCTATGGTCTCAGGTAGCAGTGCAGGCCATTCACATCAGTATAGTGTCCGGGGACGGCAAGACTCACGAACATGAACTCGGACTCAGACCATGGTATGGGCCATGCATATCCATGTCCTCAGATGACAACACTGGTCTCAGACACCAACCCAGACCTTAGCAGCAGCATCGCAGGACACGGTAGTCACTCAGGTAGGTCTAATTTAGAAAGTGAACCATCATTGCCAAAATCTGGAGTGATCCGGTGTCTAGGCAGCTTATTCAGGGGTTGTGGAACATACAACCTGCCTAAGCTCCTGGCTGTTCTGCACCATCCCAGTGACTCTATTGGGCAACGAATGACGTGATCCACCATCAGCTTCAGTCCCCGTTCTCACCAGTCACCACTGTCATGTCACCAGTTCCACCTTTCTTACACAGCGCATGCTCTGCTCCTCCATCTTTCCCATCAGTCTGCCTGGGGTTCTTTTCCTTGCAGTGGCACCTACCAGGGCAGGCCTTCCGCACCTACCTGGATTTTCATTTCATACAGGTTTTAGGGGCCACACTCAGGTCTTCATGCATGCAAAGGCAAGCGCTTTAATGACTGAGTTATCTTGCTAGTTACCATATCACCAGGTGACTCAGATATTAGAGTATGAGAAGATCAAGATAAATGGTATTTAGAGGAGGAGATTATAATCCCAGGGATTGAGCTCAGAGTCCTATATGTACTGAACAAAGGCTCTCTACCATGCAGATATACTCTCAGCTTCTTTTTTATATTGTTTATTTTAAGGGAGAATATAGCTAAATTGTGCAGGTCCTGACCTGGCCTTACACTAACCAGGTAACCCTTGAACTTGCATCCTTCCTGCCATGGTGTCTTTAGTGCCAGAAATGTAAGCCTATACCACCACCCAGGGCAGTTTGAGGCCTTTCTTGAGACTAGATATTTGATATTTTCCCTTCTCTATCTAGGATGTTGGCCTGTTCATCAGAAAAGATACTGTAAGCATGATAAATGATCTATGCTTTCTAGAATAGGTTCAACACCAAAATGTATAAATTCCTTTTAAAGTTATAGCACCAAATAGCTACAGTGCCTCAGAAAATCCAATATTCCACTAACTTTGAAAAATTATATCTGCTTACTCCAGCCAAGTCATTACTCTTGGTTTCTCTATGCCACTTCTACTGTGGCAATTCCAATTCGGTATCTCAAAGGAGATAATTCAGCTCTTTTCCTTTGAACTTTATTTTCTTGGGTTTTGAGACATGGTCTCTTGTTGCCCAAGCTGGCCTCAAACTTTCTATGCAACTGAAACTAGGCTTGAACTCCTGATCTTCCTATGTTCACCTCCTGCATGCTGGGCCTTCAGGCATGTACCCCCACACTTTGCCCTTTAACATTTTATTTCTCTAATTGTTCAGACTTTCCAAAGTAAGTGACTATGACTCTTTCCATCCACCTCCAACCATTTCCTTCTCCCCTCCTCCAAAAGACAACATGAAAGAACATACTAAAATCGTGGCTCTCTATTAAAAGAAAGGAAAGATGTTGGGTTATTTTCTTAGCCAAACAAAGATATTATTGGCTGGCCCTTTTATGCCATGTACCTTGTCTGGTGGGATTTTTAGAAAGTAAATATGGCTGACAAATTTGTCCCCTGTTCCCATTTTGGAGAATTCCACAAAGACAGGAAATTCCCTTGCCAGGGTTATTTGTGGATATCAGGGGGACCACAGGGCATGACGTGTCGCACATGCGGTTCTTGCTGTTCACTTTAAAAAGTAATCATCTTTATGCAGAGCAGATCCTTCTCCTGTAAGGATGCTCTAAGGCCAGTAACAACGGACACTGGGCCAAGCGCCGAGAATCTGGGCTTTTCATTTTCAGTAACACTCCATTAAAAACTCTTCACCTATATTAGGCTTGTAGTTACTTTTGAGCCAACTCATACACACGCATATGTAATCATTCACTCATTCAACAAATATTTATTGAGCACCTACTCAATGCCAGCCCAGATATAATGACAGTGTGGCTTTCTCACCATATGAAACCTCTTGTGCATGTTTTAAAGGAGTCATGGTACCTCCNACTCCATTAAAAACTCTTCACCTATATTAGGCTTGTAGTTACTTTTGAGCCAACTCATACACACGCATATGTAATCATTCACTCATTCAACAAATATTTATTGAGCACCTACTCAATGCCAGCCCAGATATAATGACAGTGTGGCTTTCTCACCATATGAAACCTCTTGTGCATGTTTTAAAGGAGTCATGGTACCTCCGGAAAAGATCTTACAGCATGCTATTCATGAATTGTATTTTATATAATTTTATTACATGATAATTTTCAACATGGAAAATGCAGAAGAGAAAATGAATTTTCTTTTTTTTATTTTTTTTCAACTTTATTAGATATTTTCTTCATTTACATTTCAAGTGTTATCCAGCAAGTTCCCTATACCCTCCCACCTCCCGGCCCTGCTCCCCTACCCACCCACTCCCACATCCGAAATTTCTTTTAATAGCAACAATTTCATCGGATCATGTTTTTCCTTATTTTTCTATATTTAGAGTTATAGCTATGTGTTCATACTGCACACAGAATATTCTGCCTTCCTTGTTCTACTGATTATCAGCACAAAACATATTGTTCCCCAATTTGAAATCTTAAATCTTGACCAAAAAATAAAATAAAAATAAAAAACTAAAAAATGGTTTATGTGGCAATGGCATATCAGAGTACTTCCTGTAGCAGTAAGATTTATATTTTTCCTATTTGCTTCAACCCAATGTTCATAAAAAGATGCATTCTACAGCTCTCAGAATATCCTTACATGTTTTATTCCCAAGAAACATCCAAACAGCTTTCTAGCTAACTGTTCACCAATCAATCAAATATCACAAGGAGATGGTGGGCACAGCTTAGGCTCAAACTGGGGGACTGACCCTCTCTCCACACTGAGCCAGGTAAGCATGGGACATAGTCAAAGGTGGGGAAAACAAAGTGAGAGTCTAAGATGAGCAAATGCCCTTAACAAATACTTCCAGAGAAGTTGTACAGATAGGGAAAGCACAGGAAAGGAAACTAGCTATATGCCCCTAAGAAATCACAGGCTGGCCCCTCAATGAGACACCATTGCCAGCTTCTTAGAGCAGTCGAGACATAAAACACAAATAGCACCAAATGCTGGGAAATATTGGAGCAATGGGAACTCTCACTGATCCCAAGTGGGGACTCAGCATGGTATGGACACTTTGAAAAATTGTTTGGCAGTTTCTTATAGAAGTAAATACATTTATAATGCATTCCAGCAACTGGTGTTTACTCAAAAGAGTTGAGAATATATTCAGACAAAAAAACTACATAGATACATATAGTAATGCTGAAATTCAGGAACAAACAAGATATATTTCAACAAGAGATGGATAAATAATATGTAGTACATCCAGAGACTGGAATACTGTATAGCTCTAAGAATACACAAAAGAGAGTTCAATCCATGATAATAAATTAAGTAAACCAATCTGGAAAAAACACTCTATATAACACTATTATAATCTGACATTCATATATAGGCAAAACTACAGAGACAGTAAAATATCTATGGTTGTCAGGAATTTAGGGAGTAAAGGAATGAATTTGTGTGGGTATAATAGAGGAGATCAGGTAAACTATTCTGTATGATACTAGGATGGTAGACACATCCAAACATTTGTCAATACCTGTAAAGTATGCAGCTCCTGTAGGCCCTGGCTGATAATGCCATGTCAATTGTAGGCTACTGCATCCTCTGAGATGGAGTGAAGCATTGCATGGAAATCCTGGACCATAACCTGCTGTAAATCTAAGACTAGTCTAAAAGTAAAGTCTACTTTCAAATAGAGGAAGTACAGATTTTAAAAGTTGAAGGTAATTATTGCTGAGTGTAGCAAAGCATGTCTATAAGGCCCACAGAGAGTGGGAGGCTTGGGGCTGAAGGAAGAGGTCAAGGGTGTGCCATGGAGCAAGACCCAGAAAAAGTAACTGTTAGTAATCATACTGGTGGTGCCAGCACTGGTATTCTCCCCAGCCTGTTGTGTTTCTTAAAAGTCTGCACTATAAGCTTTGCATTAGAAATATAGAAGGGAGATCGTGAGCTGTACTATCTTTAAGTATTGAGGGACACTTTGTAATTGCACTGGCAGCCTTAGAAACAATGATCAACCAAGTAGTTATGCATATATGTTGTGTCTAGATCATCAATAGCATTTACCATTCAAAGAGCCTGAAGAAGAGATGGCAGATTCTATGTATAGAGGATGAAATATACATAGTAAGCCTCAAATGTTGCCATGTCACTGGGAAAGTTACAAGAGACTGTTAAGGTCATATCAAAAAGGATCTATATGCCAATGGAAGAGGATCTCAAAGATGGAGGAGATGGCTCTGTGAAGCCCTTCCTACTCAAGGACATGACCTGAGTTTGGATCTCCAGAATGCATGTAAAAAGCCAAGTGTGGCAGGGTTGTGTCTGTAGCCCCAGCAGTGAGAGAGTACAGACAGGAGAATCCCAGGACAGCCTAATTCGACCCTTAGTCTAGTGTTCATATGAGCTTCGCATTCAGTGAGGGACACTTGTCTTGACAGAGAGAGAAAGAGAGAAATAGAGAAGATAGCTGATGTCAACCTCTGTTCTCAACACATACATGTACATACATGTGCACACAGTGAAATGAACACCTAATATATCACACATCCACACACCCCCACACACATCCACAGGACATACATTGAATGAGATGCATAATGATGTCCACAATGTCATGAACTATATCAAACATGTTGATATATACATGTATATACAATAATTAAAATAATTGGTAGAGAATGATGGTAAATATTACTCTGAAAACAAAAAGGAATAATCTTGATATACTCTGGCTTTTCTTTCAAAATTTAAACACTCATTAATAGAATAACAGATGAGAAGTGTCTTTTGATAGAAAGTCTCAGTTAATGAATGAATAAGAAATAACAACATAATATTTCTGGAACTGAGGAGACATCTCAATAAAGCACTTGTCATTAAAGTCCAAGGACCTAAATTCAGATCTGCAACACCCACATGGTCATGTGTACCTGTAATCCCAGCACTGGAGAGGCAGAGCCAGGAGGATCTCTGAGGATGTTGACCAATCAGCCTGGCCAAATTCAGTGAGACACTCTGTCTCAAAAACATAAAGAAGACATTCAATATTGACCTCTGACCTCTACATGTATACATACACATGAGTATGCAAATACACAAACATATACACAAACATACATGTCACATACATCCAAAAAGATTTTAAATGTTTTAAAGAGTTAGAGTATTCTACAACCCATGACAAATTAGTGGATCTAGGCAGAGCATCATTACCTGCCTAGACTTCAGAGAAAGAAGATGGCGTCATGTGCTCCCTAGTGCTCCACCCTTAGTCTAGTGGAAGGATGAACCCCGAGTCTCTTTCAGCCTAGAATCCTGCTGCCAGTTCACTAGAGATTAAAAAAAGGATTGAAGAAACTATTAAACCACATCAGGAGTTGGACTCAAGCAACATCAGACTACAGAAAAAGTATTGTCAAAGACGTTCTTCAACAAGCTAAGCTGTACAAAAATTACGGGGGTGGAAACTATAGGTTTAAAGAGATCTTATAGAATATGTCAAAGATGCAAGAATGAACAAAACAACTTCTTTAAGGCTGCCGCTTAGGTGGTAAAAAGACAAAAATAAATAGAAGTGGTTTCTAAGTGATTCAGTGCAGTTGTTCCGAGAGAGGGAGGCTACAGATTCACAGATAGTTTCCGACTTGCCTGGTAAGCTCTGACACACTCTGGGGGATGGCATGTAAACAGACTTGGAGATTAAACATGGGGCTGGAGGGAACAGATGAGGGGAAGGGAAGGGAGTCAAAGAGGAAGAGAGACACAGAGTCAGAGAGACACAGAGACAGACAGAGATGGGGAAAATTGGAGAAGGGTTAGGAAGGTAGTCTAGCCTCAACAGGGTCTCAAAAGACTGAGCAAAGGAATGAAAATCAAATTGGGTCCCAGGGAAGATGGCTGACAGAAGCTAGTTGGGCTACACTGGCTAGGGGCGCCCGAGTTTCCTCTGGCTATACCAATCAAGTTCAACCTCCATCGGCCCTTTTCTCCACTAAGCTTGACTGACTTTCTGCTGTTCACAAGGGTTTTCGCTGGGCCTAGTAACATCCACTTCCTTTCCCGTGTCCTTCATCTTATGCCATAATCCCCTGCCCAAGAGGAGTGCTGTGGTCACAAGCTATCTGTCTGCAAAAGCTGGAGAAGGCCTAGACCCTGGATTCTATCCCTCATATCCTGGGGTGTGTGTGTGTGGGGGGGTGCCATTTAACCTGAGACTCCCCTAGGGACTTGGAACTAAACCACAGGGCCAGCTCTTCCTCTTTTACAATCCAAAGTTAAAAAAAATAAAAAATCAACTGACCCAAAGCAATGGTCCCCAGATTAGAAACCAGATCCAGCCTCGATTAGAGAAGACGCCACTTGGAGAACGCTGGCGCAAGGCGGATCAGTGCAAAGTATTCTTGGAATTGTTTTGTTGTTTTAAACATGATCGTGTTTTCATTTCACATTTTTGTTACTTCTTGTCCATTCTCATCAGGGGTTGACTATTCCTCTGAATTTCTTCTTCGTTGTCTCTGGGGACATGGAGTATTTATTCAGGCTAGGGCTACTTTCTCAGTTAGGATCTATTTGCTCTCTCTAGGAAGGCTCCTTGTTGCTGGGTGTCAGGCTCCCTTGTCCTCACCGGCCAGCCTCTCATTCGGGTTCACCTAGTCTAGAACCTGGCTCGTGAAGTTGTCAGCTGCAATTGGTAGAGAAAACGCTGGCACCTGAAAATTTCCCAGTGTGCAGCCACTAAAAGTTACCTCAAGATCCAATATGAATTTCTGGAAGCTCTCTCCCATGCTTCAAGCTGTGACTTCCCTGCGGTCTTGGTTCTGAGTGTGTCCCTCTCTCTTTGTAATACGCAGGTACAGTCACTCCACACATCACCAAGTAACCTGCTTGAATCACACACAAGACTACTGCTTGTTATAAAAGGCAGTTTCCTCACTGTGCAGTTTCTAAATCATAGGAAGATTTCTATTCTAAAACAAGCATACTATTTTAATTATGAAAAAGATTTTTAATATTTTCCCATTATCATTCCTTAGCCAATGTCAAGTTAGTATATCTTTGGATCATATCGTGTTAGAATATTTGATTTTTAAAATTGTTGTTGGAGTTGTTGATTTGAGTTTGATTTAAAAAAAAAGGAATTTTGGATTGAACACAGGCAGAATTTCTAACAATTTCTGAAATGGCTCTAAACATATTTCTGACATGTTGTACTACATATTTATACGAAACTGAATTCTCAGAATTAATGGTCATAAAATCAAAATATTGACCAACTCTGAGAACCTACAAGGATGGCCTATGTTCTACTGTATCAAATATTAGGCTGCAATTGAATTCTTTATGTAAAAATGATCATACACCCACATCTCATTAGTATGCTTGATTTGTTGTTAATAAATGGCAGAATTATATGCAGGCCAAAGAACTGTTTTAAAATAAACTCCTCTATGATTTATTATCAGCAAATGTTTGATTTGTATACTATTTTATAAACCTAACTACCTGGGCTTATATAAAAAGTTCTCTAGTTAAATGGGTGGTGGGTGGAAAGAGTTAAGAAGGCCTGGTGTAGATATTCCTATGGCCTTCTCGCCTTTTGGGTATAGAAAGGGCAAGAACAAAGTGTACTTAGAAAGAAACACCATCCCTGAGAAACTAAAGAAAGGAGGGATATAACTGAGACATTGCATGCCTTATCTGCAGCTTCATTAGCAGAGAAGATTGATGGAAATATATGCACACTCAGGCTAAGTTGGAAGGCAGTCCAACTGGTAAACCTCAGATCCCAGGTTCTGCACTTAACCCTGTGATTGGTTGGGGTTTCTGGCATCCCTGCTTCTCGACATTGAGCCATGGTGTTCCTGCTTAGTGCTAAGGTTAACAGTTTTTATTTACTCAGTACTATGAATTTCAGGTAAAAAAAAATTGGAGGAATTTAAAACCAAGCTGTGTTTCCTCTCAGAAAAAAGTTCCAATATGTTTTCAGAGTAGCATTTTGGAGGATAAAGTCTTTTTAGTAAACACATCACATTTCTATCACATCCTTTAGGGAAGCATGTAAGGAGAATCAACATGTACCCAGGAATGAGCTATATGTTCACAGGCCTACAATGTATCCTGCAAACTAGGACAAGGTTCCTCATGCATCCCAGATTACAGACACTCTTGTGTTAACTACTTTTCTGGTCATTGTGACAGATTACATGACAAAGAGTAACTTAAAACCGGGGACATTTATCTTAGCTCACAGGTTGAGAGGGCAAAACGCATATGCCAGGAACCAGGGTGGCAGAGAATGAGACAGTTGGTCACCAGAGAAGAGACCCAGGCCAGAAGTGGGGCCAGAATATACAACTCTCTAAGCCCACTCTTAAATCCTAAATTGAGAGCAAGATCCTCATAACTCAAAAGATTCTACAATCTCTAAAATCTGTGCAAAAAACCTGATGGTCAAATATTCAAACACATGGGCCTGTTGGGGAAGAGTTCACATTCAAACGATAACAACCCTGGACATCTTGGGAATGCCTGCAGTATTTGTAGGGTTCTTTCTGCATATGGGAGGTGAGAGAAGTGGCTAGTTTAAAAATATCCATGGCACTTAGTTCAAAGGATATTCTCACAAGCAGTAGCATTTAAACCAGTTCTCAAGAAATAATACAGTCAGGCTGACGAGAAGGCTCAGTGCTTGAGTGATTGCTGCTTTTGCAGAGGACCAGAGTTCAGTACTTAGTCCCTACACTCGGGAGGTCACAGCTGCCTAGGACTCCAGCTTCAGTCATTCAAACCCTCTTCTGGGGTTCACAGACACTGCACTCACATTTACATACCCAAAGGTATATATACACACACACACACACACACACACACACACACACACACACACACAAAATACAGTCTGGTTTCTCCCCCTTTATCTTTAGAAAAGGAAAGTGATTCTCCCATCCTGGACAAAAAGTATCAGAAGTCCTATTACAGTCCTGAAAGACAGCACTTCTCAAGGTGCTGCACCAGTATAAGAAATGAAAAGCTCTGTGGTCACTTCTCTCCTTGATGCAGTTAGGCCTGGGCTGTCTCCCGTGTGTCACTCACAAATGTGTCTGTGTGAGTATTGCCCTATGTTCAGGCAAGTCCCCAGGCCTCACAGAGCCTTTCAGTTTAATGCCACCCTGTGTGTCCATTTCTGTTGCTGTATCTACTGCAACAGATACTACTTCTAAATCCCTATTTAGGAAGTTACTGTCAGGAACAGTGTTATAAGACTTTCCCTCCCAATTTCTTCTACTATTTTCATAGCTTCTGATCTTACATTTTGTTGTGAGAATTTTTTCCCTGGGGCTAAATGGACTAGGTAACATCTAATCCTCACCTGTGAAGTTCAGTCCCACCAAAGTTCATCTTGGGAACCAATGGGTTTATTAGGGTTACTTTCAAAGCAATAGGGGAGGGATTATAGGCAGAATCATAGGTGCCCTTTAAAAAAAGTCACACTGGAAAGTCTTCACACAGTAGAGATGACGGTTGTCCCCATCATAAGGGTAGATTCCCTCCTAATCCTTCCCCATCCACACTGTTTAGGACAATGGTTTTCAACCTTCCTTAATGCTCTGATGCTTTAATACAGTTCCTCATGTTGTGGTGACCCCAACCATAAAACTATTTTCATTGCTACTTCATAACTGTAATTTTGCTACTGCTGTGAATCATACGTATTTTTCAATGGTGTTAGGTGACCCCTGTGAAGGATTGTTCAACACCATAGGGATGTGACGCACAGGTTGAGAACTGATACTCTACACCCTTCTGGAGACCCTGAAGTCATATGTAATTATGAAAGAAATGCATGCTGTTGTTTTGGAGCTGTGGCTAGATACGCAGGTGTGGGTCCCATGATCTTCTTCAGTCCCTTCATGTATAAGAGGAGTCAACAGTCAACAAACACAGCTGGGAGGACTTTTGGCTAAAAGCCTAGCCAAGATCCTAAAAATGGTGGCAGTTTGGTTCAGAGGATAGCCCAGTATAAAATACGTAACTGCTTTTATTCACGCTGAATTATTTTGTATATAGTAAAAGAAAAAGATCTTATAAGTTTTCAAATGGATGTTCAGTTTACCAACATGAATTATTAAAGACACCATTTTTCTTCATTATGTGTTTTTGGTACCTTTGTTGAATATCAATTTATTGTAAGGATTTGGGGTTATTTTTTTATTTTTTTGTCCTGTCTTGACTGATTTAAGAGTGCCTGTCTAAGACTAGTATCATATTACTTTGATTACAATTACTTTATAACACAGTAGTATGATGCTAACTGCTTTGCTGGACATGATTTTCTGGTTCTATTCAAATTGTAAACTTGGCTATTTCTGTGAAAAATCACACTGGAAGTTTGTTCTGTACCAGCCTTATGATGTACATTTTCTTAATATCAATTCTTCTAGTTCATAAGCAAAAGGAGTCTTTATTTTTGTGTTTCTTCTTCAATTCTTTCCATAAGTACTTGATATCAGAATGCTAAAGATTTGCAGTATTGTGTTTATTTTAACATTACTCATAATAGCTAGTATATGAAACAACCATAAGCATTCATCAACAAATGGACCAAATTGATTGACCGAAGATAATTTGATATAGATATGGAGTGAAAGAGATATAAATGAAATATTATATAGCTTGAAAAAGCAAGGAAATTTTGTCTTTTTTCTATAATAGAGAGAAAACCACAGGACACTTTGCTAAGAGAAATAAGCCAGATGTTAAAAAATTTTTAAAAAGCACTTGTTACACAATCTCATTTATAAGCTTAATCTAAAATAAAACAAAACAAAACAAAACAAAAAACAAAAACAAAAACGAAAACCCAAAACCATTGATCTTGAAAAAGAGATGAGTAAAGTAGTTTCCCAAGACTAATAGCAGGCAAAGGAAAGAAGTTGATCAAAGGCTATAATATTTCAGTTCCACTGGAAGACTGGATTTTAGCTATCTATTGCATTGTGCGTTAATAATGAAGTATTATACATTTCCAAATTTCTAAAATATATTTTTAACCCTTCTACCACATAAAAATAATAAATTGGTGAAGTGATGAATATTCTGATTAACATGACTGAATCTTTCTTTAATGTATACACGGATCAAAACATCGCATAATCCCTCACAAATATACACAATTATATGTCAATTAAAAATGAAACAGGATAAAATGCTTAGGGAGAAACAACTGACAGTGGAGAAGAGAAAACCCACAGCTTTTTGGGTTGGCTCCAGGGTGGCTGGGCCTCAGCAAAGCCTCAGAAATTCAGAACACAATAAACAAAACAGATGAGCCGAACACCAAAATTTCACTGTACAGTCCCCAATTAGAGTTGCCCTTAGCTCTGCAATGCAAGGGCTATTGGCTTCCCAGGTCATAAGTCCCCTTTGCCTTGATTCTGACTTCAGCCTGTGCTGCAGCAAATAGGCAGGGCCATTTCCAGTGACAAACCATGAACAGCACTGTTGCTGTCCCTGTCTATGCTTGGAAAGCCTTGAGTCAGTCCTCTGTCCTGTGCAGATGCTCCTGCAATCAAGGCTCACTTCATCTTTGAGCATTTCCCTGGTTTCTACTGTCCCTATAACCTTCTTTCTCTGACACCTGTGATAATTATGCAGGGTCCTCTTTATCATACCACTTGAAACTTAACCTCATTTGGAGTCATGCAATACACTACTAGTGGGATAACTTACTTGACCTAGGAATAGCTGAATATATCTAGAAGTATTTGCACGAGACTGCAAATCTTTAGACTAGCATTTCTAGGGCCTCAACTAGTCCCATAATCTAATGTGACATTTTACCACTAGCATCAGAGAAATAGAGTCAAAATGGATATTACCCACTATGTTGATCCTTTCTCTGAATACAAGAACCCCCTTTCTGTCATCTGATGGCTTCAGCTGTTGCAGGAAGCCTAGTCACAGGACTTCCATGCCCTTTGCAGAAAATCATTCTCATAATAGGGACACACAAAACTTCTACATAAAGGTTTTAATGTTAAAAATAATTCTTTAATGAATCAGAATGATAGCCACTCAGAATGCTAGGCTAAGGGTGGCAGTAGAAACAAACGGAAAGAGAAAAGTTTATTCAGCCTGCACAAAGTCAAACTTAGAAAGAAGGAAGAAGTTCTGATGTTTTATTACACAGCATAGAGATTCAGTCAGCAATAATGGGCATTTCGCATTGCATAAAAAGCTATATGTTGAATGCTTTAGAATAGCTGATCATCCTTAATGCTCTCATTTGAGGTGATAGCTAGGCTAATTTGACAATTGTCCAATGAGGAATGGAGATTTGTGGGAAAAAAAAAAACTCTCAGAAAACTGTCTAAATCTTTTGGAAGAGGACTTGCTTGTGCTATCATTACCCATAACTTTTAACCAGCAATTCTACTGGTTGAAAGTTATCCTAAGAAAGTGATTAAAGAAGAAGACAAAGATTTGTACATAAGGCTGTTCATCCAGGTGATATTTAACACATACGCACATGTGCACGCACACACATGCACGCATGACACGTACCCAAAAGAAAGAAACTGTATCTTGGTACACTCTCATAATTGTAAGTGAAAAAGCAGGATAATAAAAGTGCATGTGTATTTGTATTTTTCATGCTGTTTCAAAATGTAAAAACAAGCAATGAAAACTGAGAACAACTTTGGATCCTATCACACTGAGATAAGCACTACCTGTGTGAGTGGTGCGTGTGAGTGGTGAGTGTGAGTAGTGAGTGTGAGTGGTGCATGTGAGTGGTGAATGTGAGTGGTGAGTGTGAGTGGTATGTGTGAGTGGTGCGAGTGAGTGTCAGTGGTGAGTGTGAGTGGTGAGTGTGAGTGGTGAGTAGTGAGTGTGAGTAGTGAGTGTGAGTGGTGAGTGCGAGTGGCGCACATCAATGGTGCACGTGAGTGGCACATGCCAGTGAGACATGTAAATGTTGCATATGGGTGCACATGAGTGGTACATGTGCTCCTCCTTATTCCTAGCTCACAATAGTTTTCATAACAAAAATATCTATATACTTTGTGATGCATTACAGTAATTAGTTATAATGAAACTTCCAAGCCCCCAGGTAGGTGACTGTACAGAAAGCTGGCTCCAACATCTGGGAAATTCTTCAGGCAGGGAGCTGATGGCAGCCAGAGAAAAACTATGAAGGAAAAGGCTATACTGGGCTAGGGACATGGACAGGGATACATACTGTTGCAGTTCTGTTCACACTGCCCACAGTGGAAAGCTCACTACTGGGTAACTCCAACACCTTCTTCTAGCCTCCATGGGCACTGAACTCATAGGCATAAACCCATACACAGGTATGCACATATATGCAAAATTTAAAAACAAAGTTAAAAATCATTTTTAAAGGAAAAGGCTGTGTCTTTTCATATTTGTAACTCTTGCACCTAACCCGAAATGGAGTTTGTAAATTGTGGGACCCAATGCAGAAGGAAAATTCAGAATTTCTAGCTCTGGACATATGACAAAGATAGTAACAGTAGCAACTAAACCAAACATGAACCACTTACATATAGAGCCTATGTGACTACAGAAACCTCATATCCACAAAGCTGGCTCTGAGCCCACATACTGAAGTGCTCAATATGTATTTAAAAAAAAAAAAAAAAGAAGGAGGAGTAGGAGGAGGATCGTCTATGAATTTTGCAGACTATATTCAGATTATATCATCCCACTGTCCTTATCAATACACCTGTTAAATCAGAGTCCACAGGCTCTATGTCTGATCTGGACAACATGATCAATCTCCCTATACCAGACATAAATATGATCTCTTCTATCTGTTACAATATGACAGCAGGATCTGCCTAGGATAGCCTCCCTTCTGGGCATCCCTCCTCCACCCACTTCTCCTCTTACAGCCCTCTAAGCTCAGCAGTAGATTCTGACTGCCTGCTCTACCCTTCTCCCACCCCACTCATCCATCCTCAGCACTGCCTCTGCATGTAGAGCCAGCCAAGCAGACATGGAGCATAAGGTATCTGCAGAGGATGTGAATAACCTCATCCTACTTCCTCCTGAGACTTCCTGCTCAGCCCAGGCTAGGGCCAAGAGAACTGGCTTCCTGCTCATAGAAGCCACCCGAGGAGTAGAAGAAATGAGGCAGCAAGGAACATGACAATGGAAGCAAGAAGGAGATGATTAGTTGCAATTCATTTGGCTGGAGAAGCAGTGCTGAGTGAGGATTATAATTATCAGTTAGGGAGTATGATGCCCAGTAAGGTTCCCTGCCTCAGTCTCCAGGGCTACATCTAAGCCTTCTGACGATAAAAGAATACAAAAAATCTCATATCCCCCTCACGCAAGCAGAGTTAGCAAAGCCTACTATCTCCTCTATTGGCAGGCATGTTGTAATCTTTGTAATGTTATCCCCTATGTGCATAGAGCATTTTGCTCCTTTTGAATCACAGGACCTACTACATAAGGTAGGAGACTCCATTTTATAGTTTAGGAGAAAGAGTGACAAACTCAAGGTGAGAATTTTAGCAAATACTGGGCCTGAGACATAAACCCAAGTTGCTTGAGTTTAGTCCAGTGGTTCTTTGTACCTTAATGTTGTGGTGGCTGGATCTTAACATTTTCCAAGTAGTGGTGATCCACTAAAGATAGAGAGGTAAACAGAAAGGATGAAAGCAGTCCTGAGAAATTGAATGTCTGCATATTTTCCCATTCACAATTAAGATAAATAGCCATTAACAGGAACAAGAATAGAAACAACTGTTTGTATTGGGGGGGGTCTTGTACATTTTTGTTTAATTTTAATGTTTTCTAGTCACATCATTTTTTTAGTAGTGGCTATTGAACACAAGGCTTCATGAATATTAGGCAAGCCCTTTAACATTGAGCTACGCCCCCAGCCCATATGGATACTTTGCAAACCCGATAGTGACTCCATATCTAAAAATATAAAAGCATTACTTGATTATTGTCTGACCTTCTCAAAAACATGCTCCAAATACAATCAACATAAAAAATCTGAAGAGAGGAGCCCATGGTAAGTGCAGATCCAGTGCATTACATGGAAAGAAGGGAGGTGAAGCAGAAAGATATTCCATCAACACCTGCCTACATTTTGAAAAGTTATGATTTTCCTCTCTGCAGTAGTTAGAATCTGGTAGTGCTTACTGAGGGTCACTGGGATGTTGGGAATGTCCTCGAATGCCACCATTTGGGGCTTTGTTTCTCTTTGCTTTTATCATGAGGTACACAACTTTCTCCCCTACCAAACAGTCCTCCACAATGAGCTTACTCACTACTAACATTTATACCAACAGAGACAACTGACCATGAGATGGAATCTCTGTGGTGGTTTGAATAGGTATGGCCCTCGTAGTCTCATGTGTTTGAATGCTTGCCCCATAGGGAATGGCACTATTAGGAGGTGTGGCCTTGTGGAAGCAGGGGTGGTCTTTAAAGGAAGTGTATCACTGTTGGGGCAGGCTTTGAGGTCTCATGTTGAAGCTATTTCCAGTGTGGCACACAGTCTCCTGCTGCCTGTGGATCAAGATGAAAAGCCCTCCGCTCCTTCTCTAGCTCCGTGACTACCTGCATGCCACTGTGTTTCCCTCCATGATGACAATGGACTAAACCTATGAAACTGTAAGCCAGCCTGCATTGTTTTCCTTTATAAGTTGTCATGATCCTGGCTACACTTCACAACAATAGAAACCTAAACTAAGAAAATCTCCAAAAATGTGAGCCAAATGACTCCTTCTCTGTAAGCCAATTCTTTGGGAGTAGTTTGATACAGTTATAGAAAGTTGGCCAACACCCTTGACAAGGTATAATGTATTTTCATCATGAGAGCACATGTGATCCTAGGAGAATATGCCATCTCTCCTGATTCTGGCCCCTTAAAGGGTTCTTGTAACACTCACTATATGAGGAAGACTACTGTCACCCTTCACTTCTCAGACAGAGCCACTTATCTATTTTCCTTGAAAACTTTCTGTAAATGAGGGTGATAAGAAGACAGGGAAGAAGAGCAAAGACGGCAACATAGAAACCTAGTTGTAAAACTACACCTAGAATTCATCATGCCCTCTGTAGGGTCACTCACCCAGAAAGGTAGACAGAGCCCAAGCAATTGAGGAGTGCTGGCGTGTCTCAGGCTGAGTTCACTTCAGAGCTAGAGTGAGAAGGATGGGTGTGTCTGCAGCCCAAGGAGCCCAAACAACCACCCCAACAGAAGCACTTCCTGGGACTAATGATGCATAGAGAAGAATAACACCTCAAACCATTAACCCCAGCCAGCCATAAAGCCTCAGGAATTGCATAGCAGAGTGACCGTTCCTGATATATTAAGGTGAAAATGTATTTTTAAACGTCTATGGATTTTCCTTATTTCACAGCAATATCACTGCTGCCCAAAGGCTTTTCCACAGACCAAATGTGAAGGTACAATATTCTTTCCCTCCTTCTTGCCACCTGCCTTGTCTTGTGCCTGTGTGTGTGTGTGTGTGTGTGTGTGTGTGTGTGTGAGAGAGAGAGAGAGAGAGAGAGAGAGAGAGAGAGAGAGAGAGAGAACCAAGTCCTGAGGCAGAGGCAGGAATGCTCTAAAGGGCAGCAAGATGAGGATTCTAGGAGGCTCAGGGATGACCACCATGCTACAAGAATCCCAATGAACTACTTTAACATTAAATCCAGAAAATAAAAATGCAATTTTTATCTGACAAGGGCAAGTCCCTGGACCATGCTTAGGCCGTTACCAGCTCTAGTACACATGATCTAGTAGTCATTGAACCTGGCAGGGCCTTGGGCAACAGAACCCAACACAGGTACTAATGGCAGAAGTCAAAAAAGTCAAGAATGATGGGGTCCCAAGGGTGAAAGAAGCAAGGGACCGTGGAGCTGTAGCTGGGGTCAAGGAAACATCAGTGGTTAGCCAAGGAACAGGAAGGGCAGGAGTGGGAAGGAAATACTAAGTCTCCAATGACTTTACCACATGAGCACTTTCTCCTATAACATGCATAGCTAGGAGTAGTTAAAGAAAGAGGCCAGAAGAGAAGGCAAAACAGAAAGAAGAGAAATGAAGGTCATGGGGTTTAGCAAGAAGAACAGAAAATGTACTTTTGGCAATCACTGGACATTTGAAGTTCTTGGGGGCCCCACTAACTATTAGATTACACTTTGGTAAAATAAATACCTCCTCAGTGACTCAACTACTCTCCTAACACAGTCTCTCTTGAGGTCAGAAAGTCACTGTGAGGAATAAAGAGTTAATGTTTGAACATCTCAAGGAGACTCTGGAGAAAATGGTTCTATTCTCAGTGTGAGGGATTTCCATTATAAGAAATTCTGTAGATTGACAAAACTAATGGCCCCTACATCGTATAACCATAATCCTCTTCAGTGTACAAAAGTCCAAAAATAAAGACCAGATGTCTTCTAATTGCTGACGCTGTTTGAGCTGGTTCCACTCGCTCACAGTGATTGCTAAACCAAGCTTCCCTGGACGCAGAGTTGAGGATTTCCATCATTGTATTATTGGCTTTTTGGCCACAATTTTCTCGTTCACGTACATGGGCATCCTTCTGGCCTCCTTGAGTCTGGGATGGAGTTTTCCACTGAGAGTACCTTTCTGCAGAAGCATTCATTCCCCTTCTTGCAGCCTCCTCTGGCACAGAAGAGGCGGGGTCTCATTAGCAGCCCTACAGCACAATGCAGCCTCCACTGTGACTTGCTCTCAGATTCTGGTTCCCCCAGCAAAACTTTGTGGGGGATTCTCCCCAGGCCAGTTCTCTGCAACTATCTTGCCCCACCCCCCAAAACCCTGAGCTATGCTTGCAGGCCACAGCTTTGTATCCACAAGCTGTGTGGTGGTTCTCCCATTTCCTCCTGAGCTCCCCACTTGGTCTCTTTTCTCTATTAGGTTTCAGACAGTGTTATTGGTGCTAACGTGTTGACTGGCTTATTCTTGTGTCTTCCTCCCTGTGTTTGCCCTGCTAATTCTTTATTATTCTCTCTCTCAATTCTTGCAGACCATACACTGCTGTCAATACATCAGGAGGTTTTAGTGAAAAAAAAATTATAATGTAGCTAACTCATATGGGGGTTCTTTGGCATAGAGTTTAATTTTGGTTTTTAGTAATGTGGAGTTTTTGTTTTGCTTTGGTTTAGTCTGGATTGGGTTGGGTTTTGAGACAAGATTTCACTATTTAGCTGAGGCTGGTCTGGAATTCAAGATCCCCCTGCATTGGCCCTTTGAGTTCTGGAATTACAGTCATGGGCCATCACTCTTAGCTTGAGTGGCTAATTCAATAAAAGGAAAAGAGCTGGGTGTGTAATTCAGTCGAGAAAGCTTTGTCTAGTGTATGCAAGGCCCTGGGTTCAACTTCCAGACCCTGGGTTCAGCTTCCAGAACCACAAAGTGTGAGTGTGTGTATGAATGTGCATATGAGTGTGTGTGTGTGAATGCATGTGTATAAGTGTATGTATTACTATATATATAAGTGTGTGTTTGTATGAGTGTGTGTGTGTTTGTATGTGTGTGTTCATTTGTCAGCATTATGATTCAGGTATGAAAACATGAAGAGATTCAGTGGGCACCTTCATAAATACTTCCTTGGGATATTCTGGTCAAATTTTCCAGATCTTTGACCTTCATCCTACTTGTATGTTTGCAAAATTTACTTCATGGATGAAGAAAGATCATCTGTTTGCAGCTGTGTTATGTAGACTTATGTGCCCTCTAGGCATATGCTTGATTTTGGTTCAAAAACCAGAAAGAAGTGTTAGATAGCATTGGAATGCCTCATTATGTCATACCTACAAGACATAGGACAGTTTTCATAAGCTAATGAGGGCAGCTCAAGCTTGCATAATCCTGAACATTTTAGGAAATCCAAAACAGAAAGTTATTACAAAGACGGGAGCACTGTCATTAAGTCAACAATTTTAGATAATAGAAAACTACTTTCAAACAACTTGTTTGCTTTCAAAACTAAAATAGATACTGCTTCTTGTCTGATCCCAGAAGCAAAAGTGCTAACTTCACAATGCCATACTTTTCAAAGGGTAATTTATAGATGGGAAAAAATTTCACTCTCCTTCCACCAGAGAGGTCATTGGAAGAATCCAGCATCTTCATGTCAAGTTCAGGAACTTTGGGTGTCATGCTACTTTGAGGTGCTCTGCACACAATTACCCACACACATCACATCAATGGTGTCTAAACAGCTCATATTCCTGATGCTCAGATCCTCAAGACCACATATAACAGTCTGAATTGTAATTTTTAGGTTGATTATACTCTTCACCTCCTAGCTTGCTGCCATCTCTACTCTTGAAAGAACTTTCTCTTAGTGTACCACTTTATCACTGTGCAGACATTGTACATAGTGTTGGGTTCTCTTTTGACCTGATTCCACTTTTCGTTTCCCTTAGCCCCTCTATCTTTATACCCCTCCCTTCTATCTAAATTCCCTACATCAATGTGTCTGATATATTAGTAAGATATCTGTATATGTGTCTCTGTATACATCGTTATCATTAAGAACAATAATATGGTGTGTGCTCATGCTTTTGATGCACTTAAGTGATGCTTTGCTGGGTGTTTTATTATGAACTTTCTCTTTTACCTCCTTCTCTTTTCTCTCTTTCTTTCTACATGCTCATGCCTCCAATTTTCTGCCTCCCTGCCTGCACACTGATGCAGGGAAAATGCATGCATATGTCTTTTCTGATTAGTTGTGGAATACTCTTCTGGGGTCTATCCTCGTGCCTGGGGTTCTCAAGCTATACATGGTGCCTACTACAGACATCTCTTTAGCTAGCTACTGCCAGATTTGGAATGGACACATTGTGGCGTGGTTCACCAGTAGTGCCCAAGTGTTCTAGTACCCCTAGTTCTCATCAGCATGTCCTAGAGTAGTAGTAGCAATAAAACCTAGGATCTTGCACATGCTAATTGGCCATGTTGCCACTGAATTAAGTCCTCAGCCCTTCTCTCACTATTTATCACTTTTTCCATTCTAATGACTACAAATAATATCTCATTATGACTTCCATTTGATTTCATTTGATTTCTTATTTTGAGTTTGTTTTCACATACTTGCTGGCCATTCCATATCCCTGTGTGGATTGCTTATTCACCCATAGTCATTTCTTACTGGTTTGTGGTCTATTGACTTGATCTACTTTGACTGAAAAGGAACACTACATTTGGCTATACCTAAATACCTGAGCTTGTTGCTGTGAGAATTGTGCTCTGGTCATTTTAGTTTTTTTTTGTTTGTTTGTTTGTTTGTTTTGTGTGTGTGTGTGTGTGTTTTCATTCTTGACTCATTTCTTTTTTTTCTCTTTATTAGATATTTTCTTCATTTACATTTCACATGTTATCCAGAAATTTTCCCTTACCCTCCCGCGTCCCCGCCATGCTCCCCTACCCACCCCCTCCCATGTAATGGCCCTGGCATTCCCCTGTTCTGGGGCATATAGAGTCTGTATGACCAAAGGGCCTCTCCTCCCAATGATGGCCAACTAGGCCATCTTCTTCCCTATATGCAGCTAGAGACATGAGCGCAGGGGGAACTAGTTAGTTCATGTTATTCTTCCACCTAGAGGGTTGAAGACCCCTTCCGCTCCTTGGGTACCTTCTCTAGCTCCTACCTTGGGAGTCCTGTGTTCCAACTAATAGCTAACTGTGAGCAACCACTTTCGTGTTTGCCAGGCACTGGTATAGCCTCCCATGAGACAGCTATATCAGGTCCCTTTCAGCATTATCTTGCTGGCATATGCTATAGTGTTTATTTTGGTGGCTGATTATGGGAGGGATCCCTGGCAGCCGCCGTCACTGGTTGGTCCATCCTTTTGATTCAGCTTCACACATGATCTCTGTAACTCCTTCAGTGAGTGCTTTGTTCTTGATTCTAGGAAGGGGCACTGAGACNGTTGTTTTGATTTGCATTTCCCTGATGATTAAGGATGTTGAACATTTTTTCAGGTGCTTCTCAGCCATTCGGTATTCCTCAGTTGAGAATTCTTTGTTTAACTCTGTACCCCACTTTTTAATGGGGATATTTGATTTTCTGGTGTCCACCTTCTTGAGTTCTTTATATATATTGGATATCAGTCCCCTATCTGATTTAGTTTTAAACAGCTTCACTCACTCCAAACACACCAAGTTATTCTTTGCCAATAGCTTTTATGTTTAATTCTTTTGGGGTGTTATTAGTTTCTTTTAAGAATGTGATCTTTTTTCTAAGTGATATTTAAATAATCCTTTTAAATATATTGCGTCAGCATGCGATCTTAAAAGAAGTCTACAGATAAGCATGCATCTACTTTCTTCTTTTAATTCTTTTATGCCATTACATAGAATCGTTTTCTTATTCTTCTCATGTTACATAATCTTCACTACTTGTGGTTACGATTTTCTGTCTGAAAGAGTGACCCTCCCTGAATCATTTTTTTTTCCCTGATATGGCATAGTGATCCATGGGCTTTTTCTTTTTTCAATCCTTATCAACTGTAGAAGTACCACTGGGTCATTTCAACAATTCTGTGTTCTTGAAAGACCACATAACATTTTTTAAAACTTTTTATTGATTCTTCATGAGTTTCACATCATGCACCCCAGTCCCACTCATCTCCCCATTCCTTTATATCTAACCTTTGCCCTTGTAACCTTCCTGCTAAGATAAAAAAAACACACTAACAACAAAACCAAAAACAGGCAAACAAACAAAAACAAACAAAAAACAAACAAACAAGAATAACAAAGGATATTAAAGATCTTATCATGCTGATTCTGAGCCAAAAGGCTGAAGACTGATGCTCCAAACTTTTGAAGTAGAGAACTGTCCAGGTGATCAGTGGTCCCTAAGTTTTGGAAGCTATATTTGGGACTTCCAGGTAATATTTTCAGGTAATATTAGTTGTTCTTGGATTTCTGACAGGGTTGAAAAACTACATAGTCTCCTAGACAACCCAGCCTACTTACTTTGAGAGAACAGATTTGAGGATGGTTTTCAGATAGTATTCGATCTAAAGCCAGGACATAAGTCAGGTGCATAATTATAGTCTTTTAAGTTAGGATAAATGACAGTGTTTTATTTTATTGACAAAAATGTTGGACTTGGTGTTAGATCTATCTTGTACATTATTAATTACAAAATGGTAATAGTTCTGCTCAATTTATATTTTGAGAGAAAGCCTTTTTTTTTAATTAAACAGGAAGGATGAAATGTTGACAGATTTTCCCTGTCCAATCACATTAGGGCTGCAAGAGTCCTGTGATTGGACAGGGAAAGGAGAGGCAGAGCTAAGAGTGGGAGGGACAGAGGGTGTCTCAGGGGAGAAGCCAGAAGGAGATGGAGGCAGATGTGAACCAGTGTGGCTTGGACCAGCCACAGTAATGATATTATAAGGTTAGGATAATTGGGATAAAACTTGTATCATTATCAATTGGCTCTGAAACTATTGTATTGACATCTTGTAAATTGTGATTTTGTTGATACATAAATCTGATTGGTTAAATAAAAAGGATCTTGTCATGGAAGATGTAGTGTGTCACAATGTATCCCACAGTATATTCCTCTGTCCACACAACTTCACTTACAAATGTTTGCTGCAAATGAATCACTCGTCTGGTTTGAAGTCTCTGGCCTCTGTGACACCATAAATATTGGGTCCTCATTGGGATTCCTGGTTATCCTGTTGTCTCCCCATGTCATAGAGATCCTGAAGCTTTGGAACAGCAGGACTAGCCCTTTCACATATCCCAACCATTTGCAGATTATATAGATTTGGCAGTGGGCCTTCTTAGAACCTGGATCTGGGCCTGGGTAGCAGCAGAGCTGATTAAGCCCTCTAGCTCTCTGCTATCCACACCACCAGGCTCAGATCTCCAGGACTGCTCTGGCTAGGACACACAATGCTGCCATCAGCAGGAGTAAGGGTCAGCTCTCCTGCTGCCATGCACTTAGGGTGACTCACCCACACCTCAGCCTCTAGAGCCAGCTCCACTGTGCTGCCCAGTCAAGGCATGGGACCGCCTCTCTCAAGTTCTGCAGTCTGGGAGAGATCTCTAGAGCTCTAACTTTTAGGGCTGGCTCACTTGTACCCCTCCACCAGGCACAGCTCTACCGTCCTGCCCAGAGAAGGTGCAGAGCCCACTGTGTGTTGCAGCCAGCAAAAGACAGGACCAGATCACCGGCTCTCATGATCCCAGGGACAGCTCTCCTGACTGCTTCAGGTAATGAGGGGTAAACAGAAGGGCATCACTCCTGCACCCGTGTCATCTCACAGCAGACCAGTGGCAGAGCCAGCTCTCTTGCACTCTTGCATTTGGGGCTAGATTGGCTATACCCCCATCGCCAGGTTCATCCTGGTTGTGTGGCCCAGGATAAGTGCAGGGCCTATTCTCCCTAGTGCTATAGCTGGAGATGGGCAGGGATAGCTATCCTGAACTCATGAATGATCCTGTGGGCAGTTTTTCCAATTGCAAGAAGTGTCAAGGAGTTGAGAGATAATGGTTCTATGCCTATGCCACACATAGAAGACAAATACCAGGCTCTGCTTTCCTATACTCCTGCCCTCAAGATGGCTCACACACACTTCCCCCCATCAGGGCCAGCTCCATTGTGCTGCCCGGGCAAGGTTCAGGGCCTACTCTCCCAAGTGCTGCCAGCAGTGAGAGATGGGGCCAGCTCTTCAAAATACCACATTCTGTGAGGATTAGGGCCAGTTATGCATAGCCTCTGGATATCCAAATGGTACAATCAAGGGCATCCCCATGTTCTCTAGTGGCAATATGAGCCATAGACATTAACACCAACCCTTGCCACTACCTACCTAGAGAATCAGACACAGCCCTCTGCAGCAGCTCAGGCTGAGACCTCACCATGGACCCATGTGCCAGGGCTGACCGCTCACAACAGATTACTCCTCTCCACCCTGGAGTCTCAAGTTCTTTCTCTCTTCATAATGTTCAGGCTACTCCATTTCTCTTTCTCTCCCATGGGACCACCACATACTTGTACATTGTGATGACCCCAGCTGCAGACTGGTCACATAGTTTTCAGACTCCAAATGACAACTTACATGTATGCTGCATGGTAGCAAGCCATTGTCTATTGCCCCTAGGTCTGTGGGTGGCATAGCACTCTACAAATTTGTCTTCTGAATCCTACACTGTGCTATCTAGACTTGACTTGATTCAATTTGACTTTTATGAGTCCTAGATATACCACACCTTTGGCCGCCATAGTAGTTAAGGTCTTATTGCTGTGAGGAGACACCATGACAAAGGTAACTCTTATAAAAGAAAATATTTTGTTGGGGCCAGGCTACAGTTTCAGAGGCTCAGTCCATGATCATCATGGTGGGAAGCATGGCAGCATCCAAGCAAACATGGTACTGGAAAAAGGAGCTGAAAGTTTCAAATCTTGATCCAAAGGCATCCAGGAAGGTACAGAGTCTAATCAAAGGAGGTCCCAAAGCCCATCTACACAGTGACATACTTCTTCCTCCAACAAGGCCATACCTTTTCCAATAAAGTCATACCTCCTAATAAGTGTCATTCACTAGGGCCAAGCATTCAAACACATGAATCTATGGGGGTCACATCTATTCAAACCAACAGTGACCAAGCCAGGCACTAAGCTAAGATGAACAAAGGACTGACCTCTACTCTAGCCCTGACTGATATAAAAACATTACCACCACCCTCCTTGCCCATTGACAGGACTGACCATATGGCTTTTATTCCTTACCCTCCTGCATGAATTTGCCCCTGTACTAGCCCTTGTCAATTATTTTTGTATTTAATTTAATAATAATAATAATAATAATAATAATAATAATAATAATATTTTAAAAAGCTCTAAAACTCC
Organism: Mus minutoides; assembly: GCA_902729485.2. Classification (NCBI taxonomy): domain Eukaryota; kingdom Metazoa; phylum Chordata; class Mammalia; order Rodentia; family Muridae; genus Mus; species Mus minutoides. The sequence continues at coordinate 38,922 of LR750592.1, read as the reverse complement.
TAATGCAGCAACAGTCAGATGGCACCATCAGCTCTTCTCCTCCACTTCTCAGTATCTCTTCCCTTAGGATCAGCTTCATTCTCACCCATATGTTCTCCAGGAACAGGTCTCCAGGAACAGGTCTCCAGGAACAGGTCTCCAGGAACAGGTCTCCAGGAACAGGTCTCCAGGAACAGGTCTCCAGCAGTGCCTTAGGATCAGCTTCATTCTCACCCATATGTTCTCCAGGAACAGGTCTCCAGCAGTACCTTAGGGTCAGCTTCATTCTCACCCATGTGTTCTCCAGGAACAGGTCTCCAGGAACAGGTCTCCAGGAACAGGTCTCCAGGAACAGGTCTCCAGGAACAGGTCTCCAGCAGTGCCTTAGGATCAGCTTCATTCTCACCCATATGTTCTCCAGGAACAGGTCTCCAGCAGTACCTTAGGATCAGCTTCATTCTCACCCATGTGTTCTCCAGGAACAGGTCTCCAGGAACAGGTCTCCAGCAGTACTTTACTTTTCTAGCACCTACACTGAAAGAATCTATCCTCCTGTATCAGATCCAGATTGAGACCCGTATCCCACTTTGTCTTATCCTGCAGCTTATCCTATTCCAGAGGCTATGCAAGTGACCAGAATATAGAGGGTTCTACCTAGTAGGGCCTATGTCTGTTTGTCTGCCTACTGCCAGTTCCCATCTGACAATATGGGCTAGTAGGGAAGGAATCACGTCTAGAGAAAAATTGGGATGGCATCTCCAGAAGAGAGAACAAATGCAGACCTTAATCACATAATCAGAGACTGCTGTAGTCTAGATCTAGGAAATGCTTGGAAAAACCTATAAGACTAAGTTCTAAAAGGAACTGGAAAACAATGAAGAGATATAACAGCAGAGTATGATGAGCAAGTCGATGCAGTGAACTCCAGAGAAAAGGAGACATGCATATGAAAGAGGGGGGACAACATGAGTGGAGAAGCAAAGGGAACACAGAAATGGCTTTGTTTTGTTATTGTTGTTGTTTGCTTTGTCTCTTGTTTTTTTCTTGTTTTGTTTCGGCTGATGATTATAACTTTATTATTAGAGATTACAGACTTAATCAGTTTTTAATAAAATAAAAATGTTAATTCAATATGTTATGCATTGATATTTTTTAAGATAGGTTTGGGTGGCACCCCCCTGTAATCCCAGTACTCAGGAGATAAAAGCAAGAGGATCAGGAGTTCAAGGTCATCCTCAGCTACATAGTAAGTCTGAGGCCAGTCTGAGTTACATGAGACCCTATCTTAAAAATCAACTTCTTTTAAAAAGAAAGTTTTCTTGCCAAACAAAAATACTTGAATCTTCACTGTCTCCACGCTCAATGGACTTATTACAAAGTCATCTAAAATAAATTAGGCTTTCAATATGCTTCTGGGAAATATGAGATAAATGTACCCCTTCT
>LR750592.1:0-32500 GCA_902729485.2 Mus minutoides | reverse complement strand
CCCATGCCTTCCCACAGTAACTTAAATTTCTTGCCTTCCCTGTTGTTAACCAGAATAACAACTATACAGCCTGGTTAAAGTTTTATCTACCCCTAAGTCTGTTTATCTTTAATAATAGAATGCTTATAACCCACAGAGTTTAGTGACTACATCAGAGAAAACCCTTTAAATCCAAGATAGCCACCTAAATGACCTCAAATAGACCTCATTTCTCATTATAATACCAGTTAATGCCAAATGCTACATAGCTCGGTGTCATGACAGTTGATAATTGCCATAACATGAGCAGAAAGAACTATAAAGAAACAAAAAGAGTCCTTATCATATTTCTTTCAAAATCCTCAACCATGCCTAGAAAATACATGACTATTTTTTCCAATACATCCTCACTTTCTGGCCCCTTCATTCATTTCTCCTATCTGTTACTTATCCACCCAAATAGATGGCCAAGTTGATTCATTGGTTTTCAAGCCTGGACTGTCCACTTTTCTCTGGACAGTCAATGACCTTACCAATTGACTTCTCACTTTGCTCTTACTTCCTGGCTTTTTGATATCAACAATGAATGAGCAAAGCTCCCTTTCCTGGGGTTTTCTTCCCTATGGTAGAATGATAGGCGGAAGAGAAGGGAGTTTCTTTTTATCAGACTCTTCCATTCACTCCCAAAAACCATTTCCTTTCCTGTTGCAATTGCCTCTCCTAAATAATTTTTCTACTTGAAGTAAGTATATCTTCTTTGTGTCTTGTCTGTCTCTTCTCATATCTTGTTTGAAGATCAAATAGTCTGTTGTCTGTCACCTTCCTATTTCTACACAATTCCTGTTCATAAATTATCCTGCAGAACATTGATCCCGAGTCTCCTCCAGCTCTTTTGGAGAACAAGGACTAGACTTGTTACCCAATATCATGCGGGGTATACAAATTCTCCTTAGAATTCAAATGTGGTAGAAATATGCTGTATATACCAAGAAAAATCTGGAAAGAATCATTATAATTCCATAGCACAGCCTTCCTCCAAGGTTCTTTCAGCCTGTTTTCTTTGCTGAAACTAAAGGCACCAGGCCATTTATTGTTTACAGGTTCACAGGAACAATGACAAAGGCAGGTAAAGTAAGTTGACCAACCAGCCAACAGAAAAGTGAAAGCTCATGTCACCAACGCTCCTGAATTGAACTCATTTTCAACCAAAATTCTTCAATGCAGTAGGCACATTCCATGGATATTTCATATGACCACAAAATATGATAGTATACACTGCAATGTATGCTTTACAAAGACATTCAAAAAATGTTCATTCTTGAACCTCACAATAATGCTGAATGAGGGTAGGGCAGAAATAGCAGGGCTGTTACAATATGGAGGAGAGGAGGCCGACCCTTACGTGGACCATGCTAGGCTTCTGGGTCCTAGTTTGTATTTGTCCATGCTTTTAAAGGGGGGAATTAATAAATAAATAGATACAAGTGTGTTTATTAAGTAAGCATGTCATAACACTTGAAATTGTATCATTAGATATATATTTCTTCAAGTTAAGTATTATATTTCTAGATATAAAATGTAAAGCTGTGAATTAACCATATTGTAAATAGCAGAGATCATCTTTCATGGCAAAAAAAAAAAAGAAAATAGATACAGAGGTAAGCTGCCTGAGGTCCCAAATCAGATGACTGATGAAATGTTAGGGAAAACAATATCCTTAAAGAATAAGATATATGTCATGTCCTTGTGACTTGCTAGTATGTAATCTTGAACAAATTACCTTGTACAACAGCTTTTACATCTGTACAATAACACACTATCCAAGTGATATAAAAGGGTTGAAACAGTAAAGTCGGTGTGCCCTGGAAACTATGAAAATGATAGTTAAGCTGCTAAGGCTTTTTAATATTTCTATACTTCAAGCAGTAGATTATGAAAAAGTTGAGAGTCTTTAAAAAAGAAAAGAGAAAATGGGAAAAACTCAATGAAGTAAAGCTCATTTCCTACTGTGGTGTTTTGCATGAAAATGGCTCCCCATAGGCTCATAGAATTGAATGCTTGGTCTCCAGCTGATAGAAGTATTTGGGAAGTATTAGGAGCTGGGACTGTGTTGGAGGAGTCCCGTCACTGGGACCTGGCTCTCTACTTTGTGCTGAAGGAGTGAGATGTGAACTCTCAGCTTCTGCCTGCCTGCTGCCATGCTTAGGGCCATTATGGTCATGGACACACGTTCTCAGACAATTTTCCCTCAATCAGCTTCCTTCCCTAAACCACATTGGCCATGGTGTCTTATCACAGCAACAGAGAAGCAGCCTAGACATTCCTCAACACAAAATAAGCTTTTTTCCAAGATACAAAATTCATGAGTAAATTTGGGAAGCCAAAGGAATGTTTGGTCAGTTGTTGGGTGAAGGATGGGTCAGGATCCAAACTCTTTTGAGCATATTCACAGCCATTCCCCATGCCCACCCTTTGGGATGTCCCATACTGCCAAATCAGTCTTCAGATTACTTTATTCAGGCTTTCTTTGCAGAAGTGAATGAGAAAACAGAAAACAAAAAGGGAGTAGTTAGGATCCTACTTCACCTCATTGTCACCTAGATGGGTTCTGTTTCCAGATTCTTCCTAAAATTCTGCCAAAAACAAACAAACAAACAAACAAACAAACAAACAAACAAGAAACATGCATTGTGCATATATAAGCAAAAGGAACTATAAGAAAGGAGAAGTGGGAGTTGGGTAATTCAGGTCATGGAGACAATAGGTTCTTTCAAGAAAGAAATTCTTTTTTTTTTAGGCCATATTTATTTAAGAGTCTACAATGACATAAAGCTAGAGTCCCTTTCTTTAAACATAAACAGATGTATAATGTCCACCAGCCCGCCAAGCAATAATAAAGCCCAAGTACCTAAAGGCAGAATGTGGCTGGATGTTCTTGAGAAACTATTATTTTAAAAAACTCCATTGTTCAAAGGGCTATAGTAAAGATAATCAAATTCATTCTTTCAATTAACAAATATGTAGTTAATGTCTCCTCAGAGCCCAGAGGCTGCAGAGAGTGTTCACTGCCAGGGTATACACTGAAGTAGAAGACCTGGATGCTGGGCTAGTAGAAGAAGACAAGATAACAAAAATGTAAATATTTGTGGTAAAGGGGAAGAGGAAGGGAGGGAGGAATTGAAGAAAGAAAATAAGAAGGGGAAAATAGGTAATAAAAATATATCTCTAAAACAATGCCTAAATTTACCTGAGGAATTCTAGACTGGTTTTCATGTATGATTAATTAATAGTGACATTAGTGACAGTTATTATTATTAATGAGTCTGAGATGCTGTATGGATATGAACAACCTAGACTCAGTACATCAAAATTATCCCTTCTGAAGTTATATGCTTCTCTCATGGTGGGAGAGGCCAAAAAAACTTTGGGAAGTGGTTTTTCAATCACAGTAAGGTCACTGTAAAACAGGACCTCCAACAAACTGCAAGAGAAACAAACTATACCCTGCTAATAATTGAACTTCCATGGGATTGTGATGCTTTTAGAGAGACATTTAAAATGTGGGACTATTAGAACTAGAGAAGATAAGGGCCAACATGTAGCCCCTCACCCCACTCCTTTCTGAAGCATCGCCCTATGCGCCCCTGTGTACTTTATTGGTTAGCAAATTGAAGGTCAGAGCTATGTATCCCTGATTTTATACCATTAGACCTTAGAGCAGCAGTTTTCAACCTGTGGGACATGATCACGTTGGAGGACACATATATCCTACCTATGAGATATTTACATTACAAACCATAACAGTAACAAAATTACAGTTATGAAGTAACAATGAAATAATTTATGGTTGGGGTCACCACAACATGCGGAACTATATTAAAGGGTCACAGCATTAGGAAGGTTGAGAAGCACACTGCCTTAGAGTATGCCAAAGAAGAATCATGAGCGTTAAAATGTTTGCTAGGAGAAGAAACTAAGCAACAAGTCATCCATTTTATTTATTGTAAAGATAGAATTTGAGCCCATGGATTTCAAAGCAGATCTTTGACCCTCAGTCCACTCTGTTTGCCATCTATGCTAGTTCATAGCAGCAATCAGTCCCCAACCAACAGTGAGGGCAGAGAATGTTTTAAATACGCATTGCTTTCTCACAGCTCCCCTTGGGTACAGCCACTTTATATGCATGCCAAAAATCAGAACTTAGAAAGTTGAGACATCATTTTTAGATATCTTTAGATGTTGGTCATTGAAATCTTCAATATTGTATTTGACATTGTCCAAGATTTCAAGTCCTCCCACCCCTCCTCTCTCTCTCTCTCTCTCTCTCTCTCTCTCTCTCTCTCTCTCTCTCTCTCTCTCTCTCTCTCTCTCTCTCTCTCTCTCTCTCTCTCTCTCTCTCTCTCTCTCTCTCTCTCTCTGCATGTGTTTTCTCCTCTCTCTGCATGTGTTTTCTCCTATGTACAGGTGCAAGTTCACATTTGGACATTTACAGACCAGAGGCCAACCTTAGATGTCATTTCTCATGAACTATCTACCCGTCTTGTTTTTGTGGGCTTTGTTTTGTTGGTGATGGTGATGTTTTCTCCTTGTTGTTTTGTTTTGGTTAGTTGGTTGGTTGGTTGGTTGGTTGGTTGGTTGGTTGGTTAATTTGGTTTGTTTTTTGTTTTTGTATTTTGTTTTTTGAGACAAGGTCTCTCACTGGCATGAACCTTTGTTAATTCTGTTAAGTAGTGGGCCACTGAGGCCCAGAGAGCTGCCTGTTTTGGTTCCCTCTCCACTGCTGGTATTACAAACATTCTCACCAGGGAATTTTAAAGATAGAAAATGAGCCCAGCTTTTTATGTAGTTTTTAGGGATTAAACTCAGGTTATAAGCATTTTACTGACTGAGCCATCTCCCTAGCCCCATTATCCCAAGATTCTATAAATGTTCAAGGCAACTGAATAGCTTATAGAAAAGATTAAGGAGGACCACTGTCCCATGTTCTTAGCACTTTGCACTGTAAATTTTTAACAGAATTGTATTGTACTACAAAAAAGCACTATTATCCTTCAAATCATACTTAAGTGGTACTTTCTCCACTGAATTCATGAGCAACCTTGTCCACAAATAGCTGTGCATCCTACTGACTTATTTGTCTCTTCAAGCAGTAGAGTGTCTTACTCTTGATCTAGTAAATGTTTTTAAATTTTATTTATTTATTTTATGAATATGATTACACTGTCTTCAGACACACACACACAAAAAGTCAACCGACAAAATCCATCTCAGAATAACTGAATTCTCCTGGTGAGTAAAGAGAAACACTAGACTCAAGGAAATTGCATTGAACTATTTTTGAAAATAGAATTCTTTGCTTGAAACTCATTCTTCATATGGGGGTAGCATTTTTCAAACCTAAAAAAGTGTAGATTTCAATCACTCATAGCTTAGCAAGAAGAGAAAACAACTAAAAGTAATTGACTTCAGTGTGTGTTAATAGATTTATAAAAATAAAACCAGGAGCACCCCTTAGAAGATTCTAGAATTCATTTGTCAGAATTTTTCTAACATTAAACTTTACTTGCATGCTACTGAAAACTCAATGCTTACAGCTATACCTTTTATAGTTTGCAACTGGCCACAGAGGGACACAGTATGCTGACCTGAGGGTGGTGGGCTGCAAAAATTTTTACAACTTGGTTCTTTAGTTTTGATAGTTAAATTTGTATTTAAATCTTAAAGTTACCCTGCTGCTGTCATCATGTGATCCATTTGTGAACATATAATCTGATAGTCTCAGCCAATAAGCAGACACTCTGCATGAACATCTCTGAGCAAAATTCATTTTTTGCTTTGATTCATCAGAGATATCAAGGCATCTCCTCAAAGAATGTCAACTATTCCAGGATTATTCAGACTTCAAGTATTCAGTTGTCCAGAAAACAATCAGCAACTGGCATTAAAAATAAAGTCGGGCGGTGGTGGCACACGCCTTTAGTCCCAGCACTTGGGAGGCAGAGACAGGCGGATTTCTGAGTTCAAGGCCAGCCTGGTCTACAAAGTGAGTTCCAGGACAGCCACAGCTACACAAAGAAACCCTGTCTCAAAAAACCAAAATAAATAAATAAAGAAATAAAATAAAATAAAGAAGTCTACATATGACTTAAGTACACATTTTAGAATCAAGCAAATATACACTTCCGATTACATCCAGACAGTATTAATAATAAGATCTCATTGCTTTAATTCAGTGTATTGTTTATGACTGAGTTATCAGGTAGATATAGATAAACATGTAATATGCAAATGAATCAGGGAGTTTTAAGATAAAGACCATGGCTTTTCCCATGCCAGAATACATTATTTAACAAAAGGTATTAGGTAGCATTGTGAGAAACTATGAAACAAGTAAAAATATCCTGAGAAATGTCACAGCTTTCTAATACTCATTTGCTCCTATTAGCTACAATCAGATTGCCTCCAGCCACGTGAAAAATACCACTCATGTCTAGACTGAATTAGTGGTGACATTAATATCTGCTTGCTTGGAAAATATCAAAATATCATCTGAGAGGTCAGACTCTACCTAAAAATCAAGGTTCTTGGAGCTGGAGAGATGGCTCAGCAATTAAGAGCACTATTGCTTTTACACAGGGGACACATTCAGTTGCCAGCACCCACATGGTAACTTATAACCATCTATAAATAAATATGATACCCTCTTCTGACCTCCACAGTCACCTGGCACATCCTCCCCCACTACACACAGAAAATAGTTATACAAATATAATATATAGATCTTTGTGTGTATAGATAGATAGATAGATAGATAGATAGATAGATAGATAGAGAGACTTGTTACCTGCTCCTGCTTTAGCTAGCTTCATCTGCCTAGTTTTTCCTAGCTACTAATTTTAGTTTCATTTGTGAGATACAATATTCTGATGAAGAGTGGTGTATGGGAGAAATGGTTTATTTTAGCTCAAATTCCAGGTTCTAGTCCATCATGATGAGGAAGTCAGTGCAGGAACTTCCAAAGACACCCACGATGCTAGGTAATTTTGTGTCAACCTGAAACAAGCTGAAGTCATCTGAGAGGAGGGAACCTTGAGAAAAATGTCTCCATAAGATGAAGCTGTGAGGAAGACTATAAAGACATTTCTTAATTAGTGATTAAGTGGGAAGGACCCAGCTCAATGTGGGTGGGGCCATTCCCAGGCTGGTGGTCCTGGGTTCTATAAGTAAGTAGCTGAGCAACGCAGAATTCAGCTCCCCTCCATGACCTCTACTTCAGCTCCTGCCTCCAGGTTCCTGCCTGGTTTGAGTTCCTGTCTTGAGATCCTTTGATGATGAACAGTGATCTGAAAGTGTAAGCCAAATAAACACTTTCCTGCCCAACTTGCTTTGGTCATGATGTTTTATCACAACAATAGTTAAGTCTAACTAAGACACTCATTTGCACAGCCAGAAGCAGAGAGAGAATAAATGCATGTATACACAATACTCAGAATACTTTTTAGTTGCATACACTTCGGGATTCCTGCCTAGAGAACAGTGTCTCTCACAGTAGGCGGACGTAAGTAAACTGCCTCTTCCAACAACAATTAAAGTAATGGTGTCTCACAGACATTCCCATAGTCCAACTACTATAGACAATCCAAAAATGAGAATCGTTTTTAAAGATGATTCTAGCTGTCAACTTGATCAGAACTAACCACCACACTATTATACTTCTCTTCTCTTCTCTTCTCTTCTCTTCTCTTCTCTTCTCTTCTCTTCTCTTCTCACATAGCTTTCTATTTCTGTCAAGCCTTTAGGCTCTCAGTTCTGTCTTGTCCTAATGCATGATATCTGACTTCTCTGAATTTCTTCCCATTTGACTATATTTATCCCATTGCCTTATCATAACTTATGGTATTGATACCCATGGCACTGATAGACCTTCTGAATCCTGGGCCTGTGTTGACATTCCCTGGCTCTGATATCTAGTCATCCTTGGAATTAGCCCTCCCCCAAGTCTTCTCAACCCCATAGTTAATTCCTGATGGAAGGCAAAGACATAAAACCAATAATTGCAATAGAAATAAATTTAGGATTCTGGAGAACCCTCGCGAATAATAAACTTGATCCAATTGTTTAAATAGAGATAGCAAGGAGTTACAGAGACAAAGTTCATTGCAAAGACTGAAGGCATGACCATCCAGAAACTGCCCCACCTGGGGATCCATCCCAAAACAACCACCAAAGCCAGACACTATTGCAGATGCCAACAAGAGCATACTGACAGGAGACTGATATAGCTGTCTCCTGAGAGGCTCTGCCAGTGCCTGGCAAATACAGAAGTGGATGCTGACAGCCATCCATTGGATGGAGCACAGGGTCCCCAATGAAGGAGCTAGAGAAAGTACCCAAGGAGCTGAAGGGGTTTACAGCCCCATAGGAAGAACAACAATATGAACTAACCATTAACCCTAGAGCTCCCTGGGACTAAACCACCAATCAAAGAAAACACATGGTGGGACACTCATGGCTCTAGCTGCATATGTAGCTGAGGATGGCCTAGTCGGTCATCAATAGGAGGAGAGGCCCTTGGTCCTGTGAAGGTTCTATGCCCCAGTGTAGGGGAATGTCTGGGCAAGGAAGTGGGAGTGGGTGGACTGGGGAGCAGGGGGAGGGGGGAGAGCATAGGGTATTTTCTGAGGGGAAAATAGGAAAGGGAAAAAAACATTTGAAATGTAAGTAAAGAAAATATCTAATAAAAAAATAAACAGAGAGAGCAGAACTAAATTATCACTCTGTCAGTAAAATGTTTGAGTTATAAGAACATCTTGGATGGAGAATCATGTGCAATGAACCATGAGAAGGATCAAAATTACCAAATATAATACCCAGATACTAAAAATGGGGACTGTTACATAAAAGCAGCTATTTTCTTAGACTCTCATCTCTCATGGTCTAATATAGCATAAAATCAAATACCTGTCTGTTACAATAAATTTAGAAGCACGACTAGGTAAATTCTGTATTCATTACAAAATTCACTTGATTTTCCTTGTTAAGGATGCTCAGGCCTCGTGTAACCAACCCACACTTGTTCATCATGTACTCTGAAGAACTGTGAGTGACAGAGCTATACAACTAGAATGGAGAGCTCTGCCCCCAGGAAGCTTCCTTGCAGGTGAGAGAACAGACATGAAAAGGCGACTTCATTGCACTAGTGTGACTTAAGGTCACACTAGTGGCAAGCTTGGGACTCTGTGAAAAGCTGCAGAAATAAAGAAAATACCTGGAGATCTGGAGAAGTGGGCATGGGTAGGTGGCCAGGAGGGCAACATGCATAAAGGCATGGTAGTACAACAAAGGGAGGCAGAAGAGGCTAACCAATGGGTGAACTGCAAAGGTTTTTACTGTTCCTGTGCAAAGTTGAAGTAGGACAGTGAGGCAGGTTGTGAGCCACTCAAGTAGACTGAGCGGCAATGTTATAATTTGCATTTAGGAAAACATCACTTTGGCAGCCGTGATCACAATGGGTTACGAGAGCAAACTAAGCAATAGAAAATCTATACCTACACATAGAACAGAAACAAGGTGGGTCATGGCCTCTGATCCAACTCCAGGTAATGTCACGCCTGCCTCTCAACTACATGTGAGTCCCAGGACATGCTCAGTTCTAAGGTCCTATCAGGCCCAGCACTCTCTGAGTTTTCATTTCTCTAACACCCCTTAATGTGTTGAGCATGTTCCTAGTCAATGTGTGTCCCATGGCCACAGAAGTACATTGGTCCTGTGATTTTAAAGAATTTGGAAGTATCATGTACTGCTTGAGGTCCCATTTTTCCACTGACACCATTAAGCTGAAGCTTGTTGAATTGATACCCACTACAGTGACACATATAGGAAATGATGACGGGCTAAGGGTTAGATGCTAAACCAAGGCAGACAAAGTGTGTAAAGGGGACAGTCTGAAGTGGTGTGCGGGAAGAAAAAAAAAAAAAGAAAGAAAGAAAGAAAAACTTACTGAAGCCATAAAGAGTGGAGATCAAAAATGGTTGACTTTACTGTACTCGCCTGCCTAAGATCACTTCTCAATGGTTGGCTTTACTGTACTCGCCTGCCTAAGATCACTTCTCAATGGTTGGCTTTACTGTACTCGCCTGCCTAAGATCACTTCTCAATGGAAACTCTAGCAGTGTCTTTCTAGTTAGCCAATTATTATAAGCAAGATGAAGTGCTTCCTCCAGACGACTATAGATGGGTAACACTGATCATCTTCCATCTGAGACACTGTAATTGATACTCATTTACCTGTTTAAAAGGTGGGGGAATGCAGATGCCACCACACAGCTATTGCCAACCTTTCTATCTTTGGCTTTCTACTCTGTTTAAAAGCACTCACATCATTCCCTGAGGACATTTTAATCATATAAAACCAGTTTATGAGTACACACACCACCAAGTTCCTAGTGAGTTGCATGTAGATACAATTCACTCATTATTATGTTTTGCATTTTGATGTGCAGTGAATTAAGAAATTTAGCATCAAGGCAGTAACTCTATTAAATAGTATTACGGCCCAACTAAATTCTCCCATTATTATCTAGGCACAAGGTGAGCCTTATAATTGCTATTAAGACTATTTCATGGCAGGGGGGCATCCTGGATAGGGCTCTTGTGAGGCATTTTGATTAATCCAAGAGACACTATGATGGAAATTTCTGTACTGGGCTTCAGAGGTCACACAAAGAAATGCATATGCCTCAACCTTGGAAAAGTATCATCTACATTCCAGCAGCAAACTGTTTTGGAAATGTCATTCCTCTGAGGAGTTCATGCCAAACCCAATTAAAGTCATGGTAATAAAGGGTGTAGAAAGACAACACAAATAGCTAGAAAGAACCATGAAGTGTTAGAACTAATCTAGTCTAACTCCCTTGTTCATCGTGGAGGAAACTAAGGTCCAACGAGCTAAAGCTACAGAGTTTTCAGGATTATCAGTACTGTCTCCAGATCTCCTGGCTGCAGGTTCATCCACCTCCCCATTACACATTATCTTGTCACAGATCCACGAAGTTGTATGCAGCAATGCTTTCTGGCTGAGATTCAGATATGTTTCCATGTGGAATTAGACGCCCTCCAGTCCTGAGGTCATCTGTGTGCACCATGCTATTAAGGGTAACTGCAGTGGAATGTTTATAGACACTTAGATAAGAATCTAGCTGCATCCCTTTAGTGGTATGGGGCTGAGGACCCCCAGGGAAAAGACTTGAACTGCATCCATAATTGAAGTCTAGACAAATACAGACATTTCTGATAGATTGGGAAGGTCTCAAGGGAAGCCATGCTCTAAAACGTTACAACCAAGTCACCAAAGGAAAAGTTGCCCTAAGTAGGAAGGAGTCAGAAGGGACAGAATTAGAACTGAAGACTGATTGGTGTAAAGGGAGCTGTTATTCTGGGTATAGTATGAGGCTATCTTTGAAACACTCTCCATATACTCCAACAAACCTCCAGGGATGTCTGTATATTCAGAACAAAAAAAAAGTTGCTTGAAAATAAGCACATGAAAGAAATGAATCTCTCAAATACACAGGTATCCTGAGGCTGAGGAGAAAGTGACCTTTTACATGAGCCAGGTGGTAATCGGTCAGGGGAGACTTTCCTACCAGAAGAGCAATCGGTTACAAGACCCTCTGAAGGTACAAGACATAAAAAGAGAAAGAAGCATGATGGCCCCTCAGCAAAACTCCAAGAGAGCAGATAGGCATTGATAGAGAACATCTCTGAAGAATAGGAAAAAGAATTCCCTATCAAAGGAAGTGGAGGGGGAAAAGAGATCTGTCACTCTACCAAGGCCTTTGTAACCAGAGTGACTCCTGTTACAGCCATCTCCAGGGAGAAGATACATCCACAGTAGAGTGAAGCAGTGCCCTGAGATGAACAGTAGAAAAAAGCTGAGAATGCACAGTATGCTTCAACATAGAGAGGAGGGCCTAAGGGTGGTAGCTGGTATAAGCTTTGTACCACTATGTCAACCTTGTTGACTCTCTCCAAGAAGAAATGTCAGTTTGTATATGGTGATATTAAGGGGAGAATAATCTTTAGTAAAGGGTCTCACTTTTGATAGTCAACTCCTAGTAACTGGAACAGTAAGAGTTCTAGTCCTCAAAGAAAGATGGTGTCAGAGTACCACTATGTATATCACAATCTGCTCGATAAATAAAAGCAACACTCTGAATATATGTGAGATCTCATCTTTGTGAAGTTTTCTACAACCATAGAAACAAAAGTAAAACTGAGGTCTAGCCACTGGGCAGATGAGCATTACTTGTCAACAGACTGGTGGACAACTGTTAAAATAATGTTAACCAAATTCTAGAAATAAATTAAGCTTTAGAGCATCCAGGCTTCATAAGACTCAAGATTTAATGGTCCAAATCTCCAACTAAAAGCCACACTGATTCTGTCAGAGTCCAAATCTTACCTCTCATATATATGCCAACTGTATTATGTACTAATGGAACTGATACATCTGTCTTCCAGCTCAGACATCTGTCCAATAATAAAGTTTCAGGCAAAATGGTATTCCATATAACAGTTGCTTCATGAACTTAATGGTCTCTGTTTCAGAAAGAAGTTTCCTTGATGAGGTATCCTTGATCACTTATCTGTGAGTATACAGTTAAAAATATTTATAATATAGTTATACATTATAGTATTTTTACATACTTGTATATAAATTGTATAATTGTATCCAAATTGGATAATTTGGATAATTATAGCTTCTTTTCCAGGATCCATGCCCTTATTAGGCCTGGGTAGTTAACTAGGTTTCCCTATTCTTGAGCAATCTTTAAGTATAAATACAGAGCTGTTGGTCATTCCCACACTAGGTGTGCCACTCTGCACCATTACAGCTTTCATGCCAGGATGATAGGTGTTGTAGTCCACAGACATTAGTGCTGGCTAAGACTTGCTTGCTTTCTTCCTTTGACGCTTGTGATGTACCTTCTGGTACCATGAAAGCTAATCCCGAGGGAAGAAACTGTCAGGCCATAATCATCCTGAATCCGTACAGTCCCGTGTCTAAAGGAAACTTCTCATTTTTAAGTTCTTCACTATTCTGAGCTTTAAACAAACCCCCTCCAATTTCCATTCACTCTGCTTTCTAAACATACTGGGATTTTCTTATTCCTTTCATAGATGGCAGATTCTAACAAATAGGCTTGGATTTGGTGGAGATTTCTACCATAATACTTACCAAATTACATTGCTAATGTGTGTGATTACAAGTGCAATTGTCTGGGCCTCATTTTCCATGAGGCCCTCAGCAAGTCTTGGGTAGAGTTTAGGACTCTACTTCGTCTAATAGGCTGTCCAAAGACCCCTGCTTTAATAAACACTGCCGTAGAATATGTTTGTAAGAGCCAAGATTTTGTATTTACTTCTGTATCCCTAACAGCTAGTAGGTACTTTATTGAATGAATAAATTTTACAAGGAAGGATGAGTGGTTTGTTGAATAGTTCTTAAGATGTATTACAAGATGTTCACAAGCTCCCTTTGCCTGATAAGTGTAACTCTCCCCTTTCGCTGAGAAGCTTCACAGAAAATCACAACTAGTTAAATGCAGACAACAATTGATCACGGGGTGCCCAACCCTCGTGGACATATCTACCACACATTCCTAAATCTAAGACTCAGGCAACATTACACAAAACAGGACAGAAATGCTGTAAGAGCCAGAGGATGAGGAAGTCAAGATGTCCACTTATGTCTCCTAGAATACAGGGACACTATACCCAGAATGTCTCAAAAGCATGGCTGCCCAAACAAGACCTGAACAAAGGCACCATCAATAGGCCTGCTAACTCAGAGAACAGAAAAATCTCTCAGACCCCCATCCATAGAGAAAGAACTACAGGTGACTCAGGACTATTAAGAAATGGAGAGTAAGTCTTTCCCAAGGATGAACCTCCTAATTAGTTATATAATACCACATAATCAGCCCTGAAATGACACATATTAATATACTAAGCAGACTCACAGGTTTCATGTGTGTGTGTGTGTGTGTGTGTGTGTGTGTGTGTGTGTGTGTGTGTTTGTAATCAAAAAAAAAAGATATTTTCTTAGGATTTCTATTGCTGTAGTGAAACATCTTCAGAAAGAAATGGTTTATTTCACCTTATACCTGATAAGTCCACTACTGAGGGAAGCCAAGATAGTACCATGAGGCAGGACCAGAGTCAGGAACTAGAGCAGAAGTCATGGAGGAATACCACTTACTGGCTTGCTTTTTATTTCTTGTCTAGCCTGCTTTCTTGTACCTTCCAGGACCACCAACCAATGGTTGGCTCTGTCCACACTGAACTGGGCCCTCCCACATCAATCATCAATCAAAATAATGGCACACAGTGTTACCCAACAGCCAATCTGGTGGGAGAATTTTCTCAATTGAAATTCCATTTTCCCAAATGACTCTGGCTTGTGTCAAGATGACAAGAAAAAAAAAATAGCCAAACTAGCCATCACAGAGACCATGAATTTAGGAAGGAGTAAGGGGGAAGGAACATGAGAGAGGTTAGAGGAAAGAAATGGGGGGAATAATATAATTATATTTTAATTAAAATTTATTACAAAAAAGTGTATCATTAGCACATTACTTATGAATCTTCATTTTTAAAGTAAATGTCTCCAGTATTTTTCTCAACAGAACCTGTCACAACAGTCCACTGATATACTGCAGCTGTCAAGGTTTCCATTAAGATGTGGCATGTAATGGCCAACTTATCCTCCACTCATAGAGAACCTTTGGTCAGAACTCAGTACTTCTTAGGCAGGGTGAGATTGCAATGTTTTTGTTGTTTGCTTGCTTGTTTTTATTGTTGAAATTATTACTATTTATTATTATTATTATTATTATTATTATTATTATTATTATTATTATGCATCCCAAACACTACTGGCCAACTATAGTTGCACTTAGTCCAATTTAAAACTTCTAATTATTCCCTCTTGAATTAAGATAATCAACTTTTTTCAAAGATTTATTTATGTCAAATACTTACTTTATTTTACATATACACGTGTTTTGTTTACATGTACGCTTGGGCACTGTTTGCTTGCCTAGCTCCTACGGAGGCCAAAAGAGCATGTTGATCTGTCAGAGCTGGGGTTACAGAAGATTGTGAACAGATACACGGGTACTAGGAACTGAATTTAGGTCCTCTGCAAGAACTAGCACTCTACACCCGAGCCATAACATCTTCACTCACAAGACAGCTATCCTCCAGACCGTAACTATACAGCCAGTTCCTACAAATCTTGCACCAGGGTCTAGCCTGATACGCATAGCTCTCATACTTCATCAAAGAAACTTCCTTTGCAACAGACGGAGACCATTACAGAAAACCACAACAGATCAAAATGCAAAGAACAACTGATCATGTGGTGGCCAGCTCCGACTGCTCCACTCCCAACACAACTTCTGCACCAAAGACCCACTGAACATGACCGAGGAGGGAACAGAAAGATTGTAAGTTAACAGAACAGGGAGTTTGCTGTGAGATCACATCTAGAAATGTTAGGAAATCTACACCCACAAGGATGACATCAATAGACATGCTAATACAGAAGGGGGAAATCTCACTGGGCCCCAGCCCAAGAACTACAAGCAAGGAAGGAATGCTGAGAGTGGGAGAAAAGGTCTTCCTGAGGGAAGAGGTCCCCAACTGCTTAGCCAAACCAAGTCATATTTCATGTCAGCCTAAAATCATATACAGGCTAAGCTTCTAAGACTGTACTTATATATGTCTATGTGTGTGTATGTATGTGTGATATATATATGTGTGTGTGGTGTGTATATGTGTGTATACCTATATATGTCTGTGTGTGTGTGTGTGTGTGTGTGTGTGTGTGTGTGTGTGTGTGTGGTGTCTGTTTGGTGTGTGTGTTTGTGTGTGGTGGGGTGTGAGTGTATGTGGTGTCTGTGTGTATTTGTGTGTCTGTATTGTATGCGTGTGGTGTGGTATGTGTATGTGTGTGATGTGTGTGTGTGTGTGTATGTATGTGAGAGTGTGTGTATGGTACATATGCATTATCTGTGTATGTGTGTGATGTGTATAAAAGAACAATTAAGAAAAAGAGGTCATAATTTTCAGAGAGAACAAGAGTACTTCTTGGGAGCAGTTGGAGAGGAAATGAAGGAAAGGAAGAAAATGATATAATTATACACATTTTAATTAATGAACGTTTAACCTGAAAGCCTTAATTATGACACCTACCTGCTATTTCTAAGTTTCACTTTACTCATTTGTCTCACTCTTCCAATTTGTCAAACATCTTCAGATTTCCATTTTATCATTCAGGGTGTTAGATACTCCTCTGAGCTTTGTGAAGTCTAAAAATTTTAGGAGCGTTCTTCTGTCTTCTTTCCAATTCAATAATTAAAATGTTAGAATCACAGAGATCTAACCAGAGCCAGAAACCAGAGCCACATCTTTGGAGATCTCTCTTCAAATGGTCAAAAACCTCTTAAACATTTTTTAGAGTGCCTATTGTAGCAATTATTAATTTTCTTAGTTGTGTTTCTTCATTCAGTTTTTAACTCTTGTCAACAAAAATACTGTGAGAACTTGATGTGTAAGAAAGCAGCTCACACAAAGACTCTGAATTTCCCAATTCCACCATCATAGCCATGATGTGTGATATTAGGTATTATAATTCCTCTCTCTGGTCTTCCTTTTTGCTTACAGATAGAGATTTTCAACTATATGCTCTTTAAGATCTTTCTTGGCTCTAAAATTCCACAATATCTTGGAATCATTTTGAAACACAATATTGCTAATATCAGTTCATTATCCAGAGAGCAAAATAAGCTGTTTTGACCTGATGTTTTAACAAGTAAACTTGTGCTGGCGCTTAGAAAAAAAAGAATAGCATACTTTTCTAAACCCCTAAAGCTATTTGTTTAGTAATTCATTTTAAAATGTGATAGCTATAACTTCCTCTGGAAGACAAAAGGAAATCTGGTGTTGAACTAAGATGTGTCTGATACCAGGATAGGATACCACTTACCCTCTGTGACTTTTTTTTTTCTTCTGAGACAGGGTCCTTCTATGTAGCCCTGGTTGTCCTGAAACTTGCTCTGGAGATCAGGCTGGCCTCGAACTCAGAGATCTGCCTGCCTCTGTTTGCCTCTGCCTGCCTCTGCCTGCCTAGTGCTGAGATTAAAGGCCTGTACCACCATCACCTAGCACTCTTGATACTTTTTAAATGGGCATGGATAGATGTGTTCTGGTCAGTTATCATTGGACTTTATTTCCCTTCTTTGAGTTTTGGCTATGATCTGTGCTATACTTTGAGAGTGTTCCCCAAAGATCATGTGTTGGAAACTCTATCCACAATGTACTGATGTTGGCAACTAAAGCCTGGTGACAGGCTATGAAGGAAAGTGAATAGATTCTTTCTTTGTTTTTTAGATTTAGTAGGGTTTTTTTTTATTTTGTTTTGTTGGTTTTTTTGGTTGTTTTTTATTCATGTGTTTGATGTACATGTGTTTATGTGGATTAATGCCACATGTACATGAATGCCTACAGAAGCTGAAAGGTGTTAGATATAGTCTCTGGACTTGGAGTTACATGTGGCTGTGAGCTTCCTGACATGAGTTCAAGGCCATTTGGAAGAAGGAGAAGTGCTTTCAACAGCTGAGCCCTTTTTCCAGTCCAGTGGATAGATTCTTATCCTCATAGAGGATTTGCTATGAAAAGGGGGAGTCTCTCTCTCTTCCCCAGCTCATTGCACAAAACATTCCACCGTTAGGGCACATGAAGTAGGACCTCACCAGAATCTAGCATACTGAATTTGGACTTCCTAGCCTCCAGGAAAACAAGCCAATCAATTTCTGTTCATTAAAAATTACTCAGTCCCAGATGCTGGTTACAGAGCAAACATGGACTAAGCTATTTTGCTTTGCCATTTTTTCCTCAAAAGAAAATAATAATTAGTAGCAGACGTAACATACGTACACTTCCAAATTCTGCCACTATCCAGGTTTTACTTTCTCTTGGTCTAAAGGAAAATATTTTTAAAGCAGGTGGGTACTCTCTCTTTTGCATTCATTTAATAACTTTTGTGTTTAGTTCTTTATTTCATGTTCTTATAAGTTTTTCATTAACAGAGTGAGTAAGAAAGACACTGGACAGATCTTTATGATCTTCAGCAACTATTAATATTCTCATCTACTCCTAAACAATTCAATACTATTCTAGTGGTTTTTAAATTTTTATTCACATCACACACACACACACACACACATACACACACAGAGAGAGAGAGAGAGAGAGAGAGAGAGAGTTCTGTTTCTTTCTGTCCTCAGTTTACCTTTCTTCTTTTACTTCTTGGTAATAGTATGGGTTTTTTGGTGGTGGTGGTGGTGGTGTGTTGTGTTGTTTTGTTTTGTTTTGGATGACTTTTAATATCTGCATAAGGAGAAGGACTGGGTGCTTGTAGAAGCTACAGGGTAAAGGGGAAGCAGTGCTAGACAGATGGGAAAGGAGAAGGAAACAACGCTAAGGTAATAAGCTGGTACCAATTGACTGAGAACTATTTCCAAGTCCTCAGAAACCAGTCAGAAGATCAAACACAGAGACTCTGAGCTTTAGAGGACAGACCACAAATAAAATATGACTACCAGAAATTAAATTAATCTAGTGCTCACAGAATAATAAGCATTTAAAGCAATCAAAACAGCCAGTTTAATATTTCATTTTATTTTTTTCTTTGAGACTTTTATTCATGAGGACATAAAAATAGTAACATTATGTGTTTTTTAATAAAGGTGCCTTATTATAAATAAAAATCATTAGAGGGTATAAACCAGTATTATATGCTTTAAAATCCTTTACTCATGTCTAGATTAGAGGTTGGGTCTAATTAACTCCCAACAGGTTCAATGAATGATTTACCAAAAGTATAAAAGAAACAAGCAGTGTTTGTAGATGTTGATTTCATCGAAAGCTTGCCTAGTTCCCTGTAAGTTATGCTGGCAATGAAACTGTCCTGACAAAAAAAGATTACATATAACATTGCGTTTAAGTTTATGCCTTGGAGTAGACTACACATCAAACCAACCAGCAATGGAACCAAAAGAAATCACTGAAACTTTTTAAATTGGAGTATTTTTTTCTTAATCTCTTTACTTTTTACAGTACCACAATCCCAAACATTTGGTGAAAATTCTGTGCATATTTTCTCATTTGGGTACCAGCTGCCATAAATTATAGTTTTCAGTATAGTACCAATTTTTTAAACATGTAAGTAACTTTGGATTATTTCTCATGGGCACTCAGCCATAAAGAAAGTAAGGGCTCATAATATTTTGTTCTAAAACCTCAGTTTTCTAATTATTTTCTTTAAACCCACAAGGAGCAGTGTGAATGGTAACTTAAAATATGCTTGATAAAGGAGCTATATTTTATAGTGATTTTATTATCCTGATCCAGAGTAAGATAAATGATTAGGTATTAGTTAATCCAAAAGTGTATGCTTTATGAGAAACTTTTAAAATAAACTGTACAAATAGTTGTATATGTTCATCTTTTTGTTGTTGCTGTTGTTGTTGGCTGTTGACTGTTGGCTATTGGCTTTTTGGCTTTTTACAATGCCACTCTGGCTATTCTGGAACTCACTATGTAGACCAAGCTGGTCTGAAATTCACAAAGATGTTCCCCTTCTCCATGTCTCCTCCCTTTCCCCTTTGTCCCTCCCCCTTCCCCTTTCCCCTCCTCATTCTCCTCTTCTCCCTTCTCCCTTCCACCTTCCCCCCTGCCTTCAGCCACAATCTCTGCTATAGGGCTGAACTAATGCAACAATTTCATCAATTATAACAAATGTCCTACTTCTGTAGGAGATTTCTAATGATGGGTAATATGGTTCAAATGCGTTTTTCAGAAACCACATGGTGTAAAATTAATCTCCAAAGCAACAGTGTTGTGAAGCAATTAGGCCCTGAAACTGTGAACTGATTGCTACCATAGCAGCAAGAAAGAGCATATGTATTATCACTAAAGGCGCCATTACAAAAATAAGTACCCACTGTCTACCTCTGACTCTCCATCTCTGTACATCTCTCTGTGCCACTGTTTCTGTCTGTCTGTTTGTCTGTCTGTCTGTCTGTCTGTCTGTCTATGCCTATGCCTATGCCTATGCCTATGCCTATGCCTATGCCTATGCCTATGCCTATGCCTATGCCTATGTCTATGTCTATGTCTATGTCTATGTCTATGTCTATGTCTATGTCTATGTCTATGTCTGTCCCTCTCCTCTTTCCCTACCTCATTATTCCCTATTCTCTCCCTCTTCCCTTTCTCTCCCTCCCAGTTCCATCATTGCATGATGCAACAAGAATGCTTTCGCCAGATCTTAGCCCCTTGATCCTGAACTTCCAACCTCCAGAACTATGAAAAATGAATTTCTACTAATTATGCCTTAGCCTGTCTGTGGCATTCTGCAACAGCAGAACAAAATGGACTAAAACAATGTGAGAAGGCAAAGCATGTGGAGGTAGGAAACTAACAGAGGACTCTATCCTTTACAATATGACTGAAATTCTGCTTATCTCAAGTACTTTAAGTGCCTCTGCATGCTGGTCGGTGGTGGCACATACCTTTAATCCCAGCACTTGGGAGGCAGAGGCAGGCGAATTTCTGAGTTCGAGGACAGCCTGGTATACAAAGTGAGTTCCAGGACAGCCAGGGCTACACAGAAAACCCTGTCTTAAAAAAGGCGGGGGGGGGGGGCTCTGCAAAGTCCATTTTATCATGCAAGGTAACAAAAGCACAGGCTCGTGGAATTAGAATGGACACACATCGGGGAATGGGGATATTATTCTACTTACCACACATCCCTAAACAAGTTCTCATGGACGAATATGCCACAAAATTAAATGATTAAGAAAAAAACTGTCCTAAACACAGAGAAAATAAGGCAGCAGCAGAGACAGATGGACTGCAGGCAGCAGTAACTGAAAAGGCTGCCTGCATGGTGTGGGATCTAAGAGCTGATACCAGTAGAGTGGTCAAGAGCAAGGAGTGCTGTTCTCCCGAAGGGTTCCAGGCACAAACTAGTGAACAGTGATGGAGAAGCTTAAGAACGGTAGCTGGACGAGAAAGCATCAAAAAGCAAAACAAGACAGAACAGAACAATCGGGAGCCAGGTCTTCCAAGACTACAGAATTTCTAAAACAGAATGCCTGACAAAGGAGAGATGGACTTAGAGCCTGTTCAAGTAGAACAGAACAAAGAAACTGGAGCCAGAGGGGTGCTACTATAAGGGATGGAGAGCTCAGAAAGTATAAGGCCATCTATTAGTCACTCTGAAAACAACAGGGCAGGAAGCTTGTGAGCCAAGATGTTTGAAAAGGCAACTCAACCCAACCCACCATTCTGAAAATACAGAAAAACTCATTTCTCTTAAAACGAGCCACAAGCAAGGATTGCGGTCCAATTCCATAAAATGTTATACTTTTTAAAAAGGAAATAAAGAGTAGAATAAAATCCTTTCAAGCAACAAAAGCTTGCTAAAAGGTCATGTCTATAAAACACATGAGAACTATAACCTAATATTTCTAAATGAACTAGGAACCAATTAAGAAAATAATGCAGCAATAAGAGAACAGCATACATCATAATTACTGGCCTGAAAAAGAGAACATAGGACTCAGAAAAGGATTAGAAATGAGAGAATTTGTAATTTCAGTAATTAATACTAGTGCATCTGGAGATGGGAAGAAAGGGCCCCTCCAATTCTCATCTGAATATTAGTCACCATATTCACTCAAGAAAAGTACCCAAACCAAAGCAATCACCACCTAGAAGGAGTAGAAGCCTCTTGGGAGAATAGTTCCTGGGGCTCCTGGAGCATTGCCGTGATTCCCACTAGCCAACATGGAGAGTTAACATATCAGACACTTAGAATTTAGATTCAAAAGATTTTAGTCATGGTGTTGAAGAAAAATCAACTCTTAATAGATATTGCTATTGTTCTACAAATTAATTAAATGAAAATGAGATGGGATCAAATTGTTTCTAAGAAATTAAATTGACTCACAGAACAAGAGTGAATACTATTTATAATACATAAAATCATCTGGCATACAAGATAATATTAACACTATATCTGCCATCCATTCAACTTTTCTAGGAAAATATAAAAGAGAAAGGTGATCCATGATAAGAGGTTAAAAAAATATCTGAAACTAACCCAACAGTTTTAGACAATTAGAATATTAAAGTAATTACTATCCAGAGCTGTGCCTGATTGATATTATACAGGCTTATAGAGCCAATTGTTCAGGTATCCATAATTATTGAGAAGTGCACAAGCTTTACTAAATAGTCATCTTTGAAAAGTTAAATAATCACATGATTAATTTATATTTAAAGGAAAGGTACTATATACTAAGACTCAGCACTTATCGGTTATTTTTGCTTTACTTTAATATACCCTGAAATTCTGGTGTTATTTATTGTTATTCTCTTACAAGGTGAAGGTTCTATATAATAGTGTTACAATTGTACATATCTTCCCAAGATGCAGTTATTGATGGCATGTTGGCTGTTTAAAAATAATTATCTACATAGAGAAACCCTGTCTCAAAAAACCAATATATATATATATATATATATATATATATATATATATATATATATATATTTGCTAGCACACTAAAAATTGTAATATCCTCTTTGTTGAAGAAACTAAAGAGAAACAACACCCTTCACAATAGTCACAAATAATATAAAGTACCTTGGTGTGACTCTAACTAAGGCAGTGAAAGATCTGTATGACAAGAACTTCAAGTCTCTGAAGAAAGAAATTGAAGAAGATCTCAGCAGATGGAAATATCTTCCCTGCTCATGGATTGGCAGGATTAATATAGTCAAAATGGCTATCCTGCCGAAAACAATCTACAAATTCAATGCAATCCCCATCAAAATTTCAACTCAATTCTTCACTGAGTTAGAAAGGGCAATTTTCAAATTCACTGGAACAATAAAAAACCTAGGATAGCAAAAACTATTCTCAACAATAAAAGAACCTCTGGTGGAATCACCATGACTGACATTAAGCTGTACTACAGGGCAATTGTGATAAAAACTGCATGTTACTGGTACAGAGACAGACATGTAGACCAATGGAATAGAATTGAAGACCCAGAAATGAATCCACACACCTATGGTTACTTGATCTTTGACAAGGGAGCTAAAACTATGCAGTGGAAAAAAGATAGCATTTTCAACAAATGGTGCTGGCATAACTGGCAGTTATCATGTAGAAGAATCCAAATTGATCCATTCTTATCTCCTTGTACAAAGCTCAAGTCTATCTAAGAGGATCAAAGACCTCCATATAAAACCAGAGACACTGAAATTTACAGAGGAGAAAGTGGGGAAAAGCCTCGAAGATATGGGCACAGGGAAAAAATTCCTGAAAAGAACAGCAATGGCTTGTGCTGTAAGATTAAGAATTGACAAATGGGACCTTATAAAATTGCAAAGCTTCTGTAAGGCAAAGGACACTGTCAATAAGACAAAAAGGCCACCAACAGATTGGGAAAGAATTTTTACCAATCCTAAATCTGATATGGGACTAATATCCAATATAAACAAAGAGCTCAAGAAGCTGGACTCCAGAAAATCAAATAACCCCATTAAAAAATGGGGCACAGAGCTAAACAAAGAATTTTCAACTGAGGAATACCGAATGGCTGAGAAGCACCTGAAAAAATGTTCAACATCCTTAATCATCAGAGATTCCACGTCACAGCAGTCAGAATGGCTAAGATCAAAAACTAAGGTGACAGCAGATGTTGGAGAGAATGTGGAGAAAGAGGAACACTCCTCCATTGCTGGTGGGATTGCAAGCTTGTACAACCACTCTGGAAGTCAGTCTGGCAGTTCCTCAGAAAACTAGACATAGTACTAAAGGAGGACCCAGCAATCCCTCTCCTGGGCATATACCCAGAAGATGTTCCAACTGAGAATAAGAACACATCCTCCACTATGTTCAAAGCAGCCTTATTTATAATAGCCAGAAGCTGGAAAGAACCCAGATGCCCTTCAACAGAGGAATGGATACAGAAAATTTGGTACATTTACACAATGGAGTACTACTCAGCTATTAAAAACCATGAATTTATGATATTTTTGGGCAAATGTATGTATCTGGAGGATATCATCCTTAGTGAGGTAACCCAATCACAAAAGAAGTCACTAGATATTCAATCACTGATAAGTGGATATTAGCACAGAATCTTAGAATACTCAAGATACAATTTGCAGAACACAAGAAAATCAAGAACAAAGACCAGCATGTGGATACTTCATTCCTCTTTAGAATAGAGAACAAAATATCCATCAAAGGAGTTACAGAGACAAAGTTTGGAGAGAAGATGAAAGGATGGACTATCCAGAGACTACCCCACCAGGGATCCATCCCATAATCAGTCACCGAACCCAGACACTATTGCATAGGACAGCAAGAGTTTGCTGAAGGGACTCTGATATAGTGGTCTTGTATGAGGCTATGCCAGTTCCTGGCAAATACAGAAGTAGATGCTCCCAGTCATCTATATGATGGAATGCAGAGCCCTCAATGGAGAAGCTAGAGAAAGTACCCCAGGAGCTGAATGGGTCTGCAACCCTAAAAGAGGAACAACAATATGAACTAACCAGAACCCCCAGAGCTCGTGTCTCTAGTTGCATATGTAGCAGAAGACAGCCTAGTTGGCCATCATTGGGAAGAGAGGTCCCTTGGTATTGCAAATTTTATATGCCCCAATACAGGGGAATGCCAGGGCCAAGAAGTGGGAATGGGTAGGGAAGCAGGGCAGGGGGAGGGTAGAGGGTATGGGCATAACAATTGAAATGATTATCTTAATAACACAGCTTTAGAACAGACATGTTGAAAACAAGAGACCCATAGAACAGAGATTTTTAACATCTATGTTCTTGAAAAACAGAGTTGACCTGCAAAAAGAAAACCCACAACTCTATCATGCTCTAATAATATTTGAACTAACCCGACCTAATTGACTTTTAGAAGGTACTCTAATCAGAGCTAGAGAAATGGCTCAGCAGTTAAGAGGACTTGAAAGGGCCTGGATTAGATTCCAGTATCTATAGAGCAGCTTACCACTATCTGTAACTCCAGTTCTAGGAAATCTGACACCCTCTCTGGCCTCAGCGGGAACCGACCATGCTCGGAGCATACAGTTATACATGCAGGTATACCACCCCACTGATGGACATAGAATAAAGATTTATTTTTAAAAAGAAAAAGACACTTCAACCAGCTCCATATATGCTGTACATGTATTCAGTGACACATATAATATTCACATGCATATTAACCTAGGTTTAATGAACATAAGAGATTTTGAATCATATGAAAGTATGCTTGAAACCACAAGAGAACTAAATTAGAAGTGAAATACAGAAACTATAGGACAGAAAATATAAACAAACTATGAACTAAAGAAGAATTGGAAAAGGAACTTAATGTGTATCTTAGCTTTGTGATAGTAAAAAAAAAATCTTTAAATTTTTGAGGTGCAGGCAGATGTGGGGCCTAAATCCAGAGCTTTGAGTCAGATCACCCCAACATATACACCAAACCAAATGTCATTACTGAACAGGACTGGCCCTAGGTCCTTCACCTGGCCCCCAGCATAGAGCCGCTGCAGCTGCTTATCTGGCTGGAGGGAGGGGAAGGGGCCAGTGGTGCTGCCTGCAAGCTACAGGAAGTGTACAAAGTGTAGCAACCAGGAACTTGCACAGAAGTCAGCAGGATATCTAGAAGAGTCTTAGCAAAGTTCTGGTATTCATGGTGCTTCAGAAACCAAACCCACTGCCCAGTAGAGAGAGATCAAGCAATTGTCCTAGCTCTGAGCAACAACAGGAGGTCCAAAATGAAGAATGGTTCATTTTTTTAAAGTGAACCTCCTCAAAAGACCTCTATGGTCTGTGCTACCCCTGAAGGCTATATTGGTATCTACAGTCCACTGACCCAAGCTGTGTCGAAGCATGAGGTTCATGTGGATGTCTATGGTCTAAGTTGACACTGGAGACAAGGTGGATATCCAAGGCCCATGCTACTGCTAGAAGCCAGGTGGATGTTTGTAGTGTGAGTCACCACAGGAGGCCATATTGGGATCCATTCTTTGTGCTACCACTGGGTGGGCCATGTTGATGCGAGTGGCCTGTTCAGCCATAGGAAGCCATGTTCATTTCTGTGGACTGTGCTGCTCAAGGCCCATGATGGGGTCTATGGTCCTGCCGTAGATCAGTGCTGTGTTGATGTCCATAGCTCATGTTACCAAGGGCCTTGCAGATGTCCATGCTCTGTGCTGCTGCCTTAAGCCATGTTGATCTCTATGGGCCGACAGGGAGCATGTTGACATTGGTGACAGTGACCTATGTGGCCCTGAAAGCCATACTGATGTCCTTGGCCTGTGCTGTTGCTGAAGGGCCATGATGGTGTTCTTGGACTGTGCTGCAGTAGAAGACCATGTTGACATCCACGTTTTGGGTCGCCACTGGAGACCGTGCTGAGGTCTGTGGCCTGTGCTATGGGAGACCATATGGATGTCCACAGTGTTTGCTGTCACCAGAAACCATGTAGAAGTCCATGCTCCATACTCCCACTGACTGTAAAGAGTAAGGAAGCTACTCTTTCTGTGGTATGGATGACTTCAGGCTCACAATTGAGAAAAAGGGACATAGGAGGCTTCAGTGACAACCCTATCCCCACACCCATACCCCCCAAAGTAACAGTCTATATAGAAAGCTATCTAAAAGAACTTGTCTCAGCAATGGTCCAGGATTCATGGTGTTTTCAGTCTATATAGAAAGCTATCAAAAAGTTATGATACTGATGTGAGAAGGGTGTGTATCTCTCCACATTGATGGCTTCTGACAGGGGTGCGGGTGGGGAAGACTCGGTATTTTAAGGGGCTAGCCACTGAGAGTTTGTGACCACATGCTTACATACTCACATGCTCCAATGAGCATATGAGCAACACAAATTAGGCTTACTTTTTTTTTTCTTCCATTTTTTTAGGGGGATGATGTCACAAGAATGGGGAAGGAGGAGACGTGGGAGGGGGGAGTGAGTGTGATTAAGAAGCATGACAGGAAATTCTAAAATAATCAACAGAAATCTTATGTTAGAAAAAATTTAAGCGATGCAGCCAAGCAAGGATACCTTTATAGAAACAAATACCTTCACTATAAAATTATCAAAGTTTATATTAAATGACCTCATTTTCCACCTCAGCCTGTCATACTGTAAGAAAAAGTGCATATTCAACCCATTCTACTAATAACACATAAACATAAAATGTAACAACAACTACTAAAATATATATATAAGAGAAACGTAATTACTAAATTTTAAAAAAAAGCAGTTCGAGATTATAAATAAAGTCTTCAAATATTTAGTGAGACTATTAAATAAAATAAGAGAAAAAAGGAAAAAACATTCTGGGAGTGAGAAATGGGTTGGCCTCAGGACAGCATCTCTGGATACCAAAACAGTGAGGAGTGTTATGCATGACTTAGGAGCAGAAAGTTTGACAGAACAGCTGTTGCAGACTGCTTTCTTGAAAAGCACAAACTTAAGGTTTACTCAAGAAGAATAAAAAATTTGGATAGACATTAATTTTCGGAGTCATCTTTATGACTTATTGCAGACATTTTTATTAGTTCTCTAAGGATTTTGTACAATATCTTTTGATCATATTCCCCCCTTTGCAAACTCCTCCAAGACACACTCTCCCTTCTCTACCTACCCAAGTCTGTGTCTTCTGTTTTTCTTCAATAGAAGGCCACATATCCTAGAAGATATGGGCAAATCAATTTTGACTTGATGGATTTTTAAAAGAAAAAAAGAAAGACATGCCAGCTTAAAATTTTAATCCGAGCCGGGAGTGGTGGTGCACGCCTTTAATCCCAGCACTCGGGAGGCAGAGGCAGGCGGATTTCTGAGTTCGAGGCCAGCCTGGTCTACAAAGTGAGTTCCAGGACAGCCAGGGCACACAGAGAAACCCTGTCTCAAAAAACCAAAAAAAAAAAAAAAAAATTTTAATCCGTACTTCAAATCTTTTCACTAAGGAAAATCCATTCCACATTCTTTACTGATAGATTTCATCAAACATTTAAGAGAGAGTTAATTCTAATTTTATACAAATTCCTCCAGGAATTTAAATAGGAGAAGATATTCCTATTTTACTGAATGATGTCAGTCTATCCTAATTTTGTACATAAGCAAAACCAGTTTTAGAAGGTAAATTATATACAAATGCCTATCAAGAACATACATAGAAAAACAATTATCAAATTGAATCTCACAAAATAAAAAGAATATCATATGACCCCAAATGTAAGGTTGATTTAGGGTTTGAGAGCCAATCAATTTGTCTTAGTAAGGGTTTCTATTCCTGCACAAAACATCATGACCAAGAAAAAAGTTGGGGAAGAAAGGGTTTATTCAGCTTATACTTTCACATTGCTATTCATCACCAAAGGAAGTCAGGACAGGAACTCACACAGGGCAGAACTTGGAGGCAGGAGCTGATAAAGAGGCCAAGGAGTGTGCTGCTTACTGGCTTGTATCTCCTAGCTTGCTCAGCTTATTTTCTTATAGAACCCAGGACTACCATCCCAGGGATGGCACCACCCACAGTGGACTGGGCCCTCCCACCTCCATCATTAATTGAGAAAATGCCTTACAACTGGATCTCATGGAGGCATTTTTTCAAAGGAGGTGCCTTTCTCTGTGACAACTCCAGTTTGTATCAACTTGACACACACACACACACACACACACACACACACACAACCCAGCCAGTACAACCAACCTGTTGTCAACTTGACACACAAACACAAACACATCGCTATTAAGCCTTAACACTTAATTTCCTACTCATCCCCAAGATCTAAATAACTTTAAAAATCCCACAGTTTTTACAAATTCTTACATATTAAATTTTCAATCCCTTTCAAATATCCAATCTTTTTTGAAATTCAAATTTTTAACTGTGGGCTCCACTAAAATACTTTCCTTCTTCAAGAGGGAAAAATATCAGGGCATAGTCACAATCAAAAGCAAAATCAAACTCTAACCATCCAATGTCTAGGATCCATTCATGATCTTCTGGGCTCCTCCAAGATCTTAGGTCACTTCTCCAGCTCTGCCCTTTGTAACACACCTTGTCTGCAACATGGTGTTGTTCTTGGTGGTCATCTCATGGTACTGGCATCTCCAAAACACTTCTGTCTTTGGCTGCAACTGAACTGCACTTTCACAAATAGCCTCCCATAGGCTCTTTGCATGGTGCTAAGCCTAAACTTCTCTGCATGATTCCTTCAGACCTGGGCTTCAACTGTCACTGAGGCTATACCTCCACCAATGGTCTCTCCTGACCTCTCACAGTGCCAAGCATCAGCTGCTACCCCCTTCATGTTTTAAAACCAGTACCACCTGTGTGACTCTTGTACATTACCAAGTCTGGCTGCCAACATGAGGTACAACCATGGCTGCTTTTGGAACATAGCTTCTCTGTACTCTCAGGAAACACTTCCCAGAAGATTTCATCTTAATGATGCGAGTCTCTACTTAATCACTGCTAATTCCTTAGCTCCAACTAAGCAGCATCAATAGTCCCAGTAATGCAAAGGTTTCATTTTAGTAGTTCTGGTATCTTGTTAATCACAGATGATTCTTCAGCCCCAGCTAACCAAAACTACAGAATCTTCAAAATCAAAATAGTAATGATCCTGATAAGAGTTGTTAATCTTTTCTCTGAAATTTCACATTATCTTCCAAGCTCCTACAGAACATCCCATAGAGCTCTTAACACCCAATGGCTCTTCTAGCCCAAAGTTCCAAAGTCTTTCCACAGTTCTCCCCCAAAACATGGTCAGGTCATCACAGAAATACCCAACTATGCTGGTACCAATTTCTGTCTTAGGGTTTTACTACTGTGAACAGATACCATGACCAAAGCAAATCTTTAAAAAGACAACTTTTAATTGGGGCTGGTTTACAGGTTCAGAGGTTCAGTCCATTTTCATCAAGGTAAGAGCATGGTAGCATCTAGGCAGACACAGTGCAGGCAGAGCTGAGAGTCCTACATCTTCATGTGAAGGCTGCTAGTAGAAGACTCACTTTCAGGCAGCTAGGACCAGGGTCTTAAAGCCCATACCCACAGTAACACACCTACTCCAACAAGACCACACCTCTGAATAGTGCTACTCCCTGGGCCAATCATATACAAACCATCATACTTACTATGCTAACAAACTAAAATAGAAAAATTAAATGTAATTTTAAGAGGCCGAAAAAATGCTTGATGAAATTTAGAAATCATTCTTAACTTCTAGTGAAGGTATTGAGACATCAGCCCAGGCACAAAACCTTTAGCCTACAATTTGCCCTGCCAACAAGATGTGCCTGGGTAAAGGTGGCAAAGAAATTGTGGAGCTGGCGAATCAATGACTGGTCCAGCTTGAGACCTGTGCCATGAGAGGCTCACAACCACCCACAATGAGATCTGATGCCCTCTTCTGGTGTGTCTGAAGACAGCTACAGTGTACTTATGTATAATAATAATCTTTAGGCCGGAGTGAGAAGAGACTAAACAAGTGGAGTTGACTGGAGCAAGCAGGGCCTACCAGAGCGAGCAGAGGTCCTAAAAAATCCAATTCCCAACAACCACATGAAGGTTTACAACCATCTCTACAGGTACAGTGTACTCACATACATAAAAATAAATAAATCTTTAAAAGAAAAAAAGAAAGAGAAAGAAATTATTCCTAATGATATTGTGCCTTTACTGATACATTGGTGCCTAGCTCGGGTGTCATCAAAGAAGCTTCACCCCACAACTCTTAGAAAGAGATGCAGAGACCCATTACCAAAC
The DNA here is from genome assembly GCA_902729485.2 of Mus minutoides. Taxonomy (NCBI): domain Eukaryota; kingdom Metazoa; phylum Chordata; class Mammalia; order Rodentia; family Muridae; genus Mus; species Mus minutoides. Next base: position 1,562 of record LR750592.1, on the reverse strand, counting down.
CATGGGTGGAGCTTGGGGAACCCTGCATAAGATGAGGAAGAAGAAGAATAGGAGCCAGAAGGGTCAGGACCACCCCAAGAAAACACACAAAATCAGTTGACCTGGGCTCATAGGTGCTTACAGAGATTGAACTGCCAACCATGAAGCCTACATGGGACTGACCTAGGCCTTCTGCACATACCTTGCAGTTGTATAGCTTGGTCTTCTTATGGGCTCCTAACAGAGGGAGCAGGGGCTGTCCCTGACTCTGTTGCCTGCCTTCGGGCTCCCTTCCTCCTACTGGGTTGCCTTGTCTAGCCCTAATAGGAGGAGATGTACCTATTCTTACTATAACTTGATATGCCATGGCTGATAACCATGGGAGGCCCCTCCTTTTCTGAAGAGAATCGGAGAAGGAGTAGATGGAGGGGGAGGGGTGGAAGAAGGGGAAGTGGGGGGATAGTGGGGAGAGATTGGGAGGAGAAGAGGAAGGGGAAACTGCAGGAGGGATGTAATAAATAAATAAATAAATAAATAAATAAATAATCAATCTTTAAAAATCATTCCTCGTAAGCAGCAAATGAGAAATAAGGAACTTTCTTCAAAATCAATGTATGTCTTTGGAAACCCAGCCACTGTATTGCTTCAGAGTGAGAAGATGGAGGTGTTCTCCTTTAAGATGACAGATGAAGCAAAGATGCACACCCTCACCACTGATACAACACCATATTAGAATTCCTGGACAAATCAATTAGACATGAAAACTATAAAGCCTGTCCACATTAGAAATGTAAGGTGAAAAATGATCTTTTTCACCAATGATTGTAATAAAATTCTAACTTAAAAAAAATTACATATCAAAATATATTCATGTAATAGATTTGTGAAGTAAGCAGAAAATGGAGAAATAAATCACAGTTTTCAGAATTAATTACATGGAAAAAAATGTTGTGGAATGAGGATTTTTGGGGGACTTCTCTAAATATGTTTTGTTTTATGGATTTAACTTTGGGATCATGCACATAGTTGCAAGACATTTCAAAAACTCATTTCCAAAAATGTTAAGAGAAAATGAAATTAAAAACCTAAATATGTATCTAGCTAGTCACATAACCACACGGAGGGGAGGACCAAAGGAACTTCAGAAATAGAATGCAAATCACACTGTTGGTAGAAAGCTTGGTGGATGGCTCTGGCTGGCATGTCTGTGTTATGAGATAGAGCAAATGAGTAACTAGGTGATAGCCAGTCATTCCTGTTGCAATCTAAACATTCTCAGAAATATTTAAAGAATTGAACTTCCTACAGCCACATAACTCTGGGGAATCCAATCATTGTCATCCGAACGGCACAGAAATGCCAAGATTGGTTAGTCTGGAGAACTAGGGAACATTAAGTTACATTTGGCTTCTAAGAAAATGTGAATTTAATATCTTTGGAGGTTTTTTTTTTTAATGTAGTATTAGTTGAAGTAGAAATTACTAGTACGTTCATTGAAAAGTTAAGTTCCATTTCTTTTGTCTGCATATAGCTTAACAATAGGAGACTAGCTGAGGTTAAAAATAGTGTGGTAGAGGGCTAGC